>JAQQZZ010111321.1:5602-30390 GCA_030265115.1 Mopalia vespertina | reverse complement strand
TGATCGCATATAATCGGAATCGGCTTCCAAGCGATTGATTGAATGCGTCGGATCTTATACGCAACAATCAGATGTTGTGGTACGAGAGGACTCTGCTAGTAAAAATGACAGCGATAGTTAATAATGAAAGCGGGTGAAGTGTTGTCGAAAAAAGATATGATCGGGGTATTCAACCAACTCAATGAGAGTAGTGCATGTGTATCCACCCCTACAGACACAAACTCTCAATAAACACGCCAATATATATATGCATGCAAAGTTAAACAAATTGTTATCAGCGCTTTAGCTCGAAACTTGGTCATTTTATCCGCCAGGCGGCGTAGCTGTAATTATATTTATATGCCATTAATCTGTCAAGGGTTGTAATGCAGAGTAGCTCGGAATAAAACTCTTGGCTAGAAAAGATGCTACATACCATGGTACAGTGTACAAACAGCACACCATAAAATTATTCAAAATTATTCAGCACACCTTAATGTATAACTGTAGCTATCTTAATATATTGGTGTTTGAATAGTTTAAGCACCTTGTAGGTTTTAGCCATCGCCATTGCCCATATATATCGGATTGAATGTCGTGTAGTGTGTAAAATGAATGGTACAAGGATAGGATATTATACATGTCCTTGTTTGATTGCACCACACCATCCGAACACATGGTATCTCTATATATAGGCTGCTATGGAAATATCATGCGTGTTCTGGCCTAGCAACAAATGCTGGATTTCTATTGGCAGCATACACCCAGAATCGTGTATTTGTTTTGATAGTTGTTTTCAAACATCTTCATAGTCTAACATTTGATTAAAACCGTCGCCGTTCTACATCCATGCCTTGCGTAGGCCTACAGCCCGTCTTCGTTGAACAGCTAAATGGTACTTGACCGTTACAAAATGAGATTCCAAGAAATCGAAAGACCGGATTTGGATATTATTTAAACTGTGAACAGAAAACCTGCTCTTGATCATGTTAATAAGTTGATTTCGAGCACTGCTTTCAGTCAATATTTCCCCTCGGCCGTAGACTCTTACTGTCGTTGAATCGACTTATTTCATTAAATTGGGCGGTGAATTTAGGGGAAAACCCCAGATGGGACAATATAATGTGCCCTTATTCGACTGCAGATAACACGATAGAGCTTTTTAATTGGCCAAGGTTAGACCCATGTCTAAACCTTGGCTTGCGAAGATGTTTGCACCAAGGAGTCTGATGTCTCTTCCCGTACCATGTTGTTGCTCTTCGGAGAGGCCAAGATAACAGTGTATAGACATCATTATGGCAAGTCTATCAGTATGAAATATTGATTTAATAGTATTAAGTGCAGAGGTCCCATGAACAACAGTCTAAAGCTGACATAGACCAGTGTTATCCGATACAAGCGCTCTGCATCGAACATACATGTATAGGTAGAATTTGAGGCATTCTTCAAGCCACTCCGCAATTGCCAGAAATCGGTACAAGAGTATAGTGTAACTCCGAAGAACGATAAACTCATTAAAGTATTCTTTTCTTAAAAATTGAGACATATTTGTACCAAAACTGTTTGTACGTATAAACCGAATAGAGCGTCAACTTGGTCTGTTATTGGGACGGTGCTGTTTAATACCTAGATTTTAACAAGTAAATATCGAGGACTTAAAACCGATCCAGACTATGTACGTTTTTTTGCGAAAACGAGTAAAGCCCAGTTTTAGCTCTATATATAGTGTAGAGTGGATTGACCATTCCAAGTCTGCTTTATTTGGCAGGCTGCGAGGATTGGTTCCCGGGAACATACTCTGCTTACGACTATACGGATTTATAACCAAGGCGAGCGGCCATGGTTTAGTGGTTAGCGTGTCGGCCTACTAAACCTACTTCGATGTAGCCTACCACTCACGGTTTCGAGTCCGTCTGTCGCAATCAGGTATATGAGTAAGTCACGTGATGTGGCTGAGGCAATCACTGGGTGATTTTTTTTACGAGGGTTCCTCCCGGATTTGCACCGTATTTAAAGAAGGAACATTATGAAATGGACAATATGTCGTCATCTAAGTGAAATACCTTTGGTACGACGTTAAACCCCAATCCAACAAAAACAAACAAGCTATTAACTAAAACGACATCTTTACGTTTCAGAAGATGACGATGATTAGGCCGCAGTTCAACTTAATGTTTAACAAAATACCATTCATTTCATGTTTGTGCACATTGTAAACGATACTGCAATTAACTTTTAATGAGTATGGCTGTCATTCAAGAAAATACTCGTTAAAACAAATCAGACGTTTTTTGTCTTATCTGGCTTAGATGTTAGGTAACCTCCTACAGAAAAAAAAACCCATTTCTGTAAGTTGATGTTAAATCGTATTCTTTGTTTTAACGTCTTTGCATTCTTTCGGTAAAATAAAAGATAAATGTTACTCTTGTTTGACAAACCATTATTTGCATCCCGTCTGTACAGAGTTGAATTATGGCCAATGCGTTTAACTGATATTTAAAATTAAAAACAACTTTGAATTGTTAGTTTGATTGAGGGTTTACTCCGCCTTTTAAATGTTATTTTATTTAAAATTAGCGTGTCCAACCAACGTACAGAGGAAACCATCCCCGACATCAATATATCTGATGATTTCACACACTCTTTCACACTTTCTAAAAGATTATCACAATTGTTGGCGTAAAATAAAACACATGAATCCGATGGTATACATTTTTGTTATCAATTCCTTTTTTGCACAGAGATATTAACTCGAATATCTCTATTTAAGCTTTTATTACGTCTCTATCTTAACTAAAAGAACTTTAAACTTACACAAGAAATCACAATACTGCATTCCCAGTACGCTCATTGATCAACGCCTCTTTATACAAATCCTTTCGTTTTATAAAGAAAGGATTTCTACATATCCGATGACTGATGAGAGTTAATTTCAGCAGCAACTGCCATTCACAAATCTCAACCATGCAGCCTCTCAAGTTCGAGGCTTTGTAAACAGGTCTTACAATTTTGCCCGTGGCTATTAAATACTCCCACGCAACATAATGTTTAAGAAACGTGTAAAATATGTCTTCTACTTTACATTTATGGCGATACTTACCTTGTCCATTTTGTAAAGACGCATCTCGGTGCCACAATCGCATGGCAGTTACGCTGTAAGCTACCATCATGATCAGCAGAGGCAGGATGAAGAAACAGGCTAGAGGCACCCAGAACAGTGGCAAGTGTTCGCCCTCATATTTTTCAGGTTCCATCCCACACATTATCATCAGCGACGTGACATTTTCTGGTCTAAACGTTGGTTCGGTGCGATACAAGACTAGATCCGGGCTAGCTGAACCCATAGCTAAAACCCAACTCAACCCAATCACTAGTACCGCTGAGCGCACGCTCAACTTTGCCCGGAATGGACTGGCGATGGCCCGGCATCGGTCAATACTTATGGTCGTCAAAGTTATAACCGACACGTATACAGAAACTCTCTGAAAAAAGAAAAAAGACAAATAGCAAATTAATAGTTGACAATTATAGGGTGTCGAACGAATAACAACATATCAATCGAAGTATGTTTCAAATCAAAGTAAAATAAATCCTCACTAATATACCGATTGTGTTGGGGTTTGTTGGAGTGAACAGCCGTTTTCTATACTAAATGACTGACCGACCAAAACTGTATTTGTGTACTTTATTTGAATGAAATACTTGTTACGTGGTTTAGATTGTAGTCTTGTTTTCATGAGCGTTCTTTCATTGTACGTGAGACATGTTGGTAACAAGAGATTTGCAATGTTATAAACACATACACAGTTTCCCTGGTGTTCTCAGAGCTAATGGCCAACACGAATCCGATCTGTTTTGTGATGGTGCTATTTTGTGTCCTGTGATTATCTAGCTGTCTTGTCTTTGTTTGTTGCCGGTGTTGTCGAAGGTTTTCTGTTTCACCCATTGGGTTGGCACGCCGTCATATATTTGAAGTACGGTGTAAAACCCCTAATCAAACAAAAAACGCAATCGTCTGTATGGAAACATGCTCGAATATGTTTTAGACGCAAGCAATAAACTCAAGTGTTTTTGAGAGAAATTGTAAATCGTTGTCAGATGGCGGGTACAATAATTGATTGAATAATCCCGTCGGGAAATTTACCGGACAAATTTGGAACCAGATTACTGATTTCGTTGGAAAAGTATCATTTATGAAAATATTATACATTTCGAAAAGGTGAAATGTTAGAGAAATAATAAAATATTCAGTAGATTCTCAATGTCATTCTGGAGAATGTGGAAATCCATGTCATTGTAAATAGCCTAGAGCCTAAAGATTTAAAAGATAATCTGAAAATCTGAAAATCGGAAATCTAGCGCTAAACACAAGTGGGGTATGCATTTTAATGTATTGTACATTTAAAACGGCATTGCTAAAAAAGGGGCCGTTACGAAACGAGCTTGCGCAGTAAACAGTTATGTCTAGCTATGTCTCATACCAACTGTTGTCGTACCTTTCTGCAATTTGCTATGTAAATGTTTCTAAAAGAGATAGTGAGTTCTTAAACTACAGGCATGTCCTGTTCCAAGATTTCAATGATTGTTTCAAATCGAATTCCTAATTTTAAATATCACAATCTTTTTAAAACTGTAATTATATAACTGTAACAGATTACCAATAAACGTAGCGTATGTATACACGGAATAGGGTTACTTAATCTACAAGTGCACAAGATAAAAAATACAAATCAGACAGTCTCTACACACAATAAAACTAGCACTGACAGAGCGCTAATGGGATTAGATTGCCACGTTTAAGCCGAAGTATAATGTAACGGTTTAAGAACGACATCCAGTTTGATTTATAGTCGATGAGACGGAATACTTGATGCTACCAAAATCGTTTTTATTTTAAACTGTTCAACCACATCGACTATCTGAGGTCACTCAGATATAGATATAGTACATGTTTACTCAATAGCTGTTTGAGTTCACATGTTTTCCGATACTGGTTGTTCCAGACATGCACTCATACAATAATACCAACAGTGACACACATAATGAACCTAATGACTTCATGATGGAAAACATGCAATTGGACAACAAGTTCTCTAGTTTGGTTTAACTAATGATGTAAATATACTACGACCTAATTACCGGTATAGGGGTGGGAATAACTATACATTTGCAGGACATGTCCAGTAAAAATTTAGATTGTCCTGTAAAGATCCCCAGAATTTAACATTGTTTTGAATGGCCTGCAGGACAAAATTGGAAAAATGTCTGACAAAATATTTAACACATTTCCACTTCTGCGGTAGCCTTATCTCATTGACAAGTGCTATGAAGTCAAGTCTTGTGTAACCTCATTAAATTGAAATTCCTTAACCACATTTTATCGACACGAGAAGGGACAATAATACCTTGGCTTAACAAGGAGACAAAGGAACAAAACTTTTATGGACAGATTGTTGAATCCCATTTCTAATAATAACAACAACAACAACAACAACACGTTTTGAAGAAGGAAATATTTCTATTCATTTGTGCTGAAACAAAAATGAAACAAAAACAGTAATAATATAGTATTCGATAGTGTGAGCCACTTTGTCAATCCTGGCATACACACATTTACATTTTTGTCCTGTGTTAGGTTTGTGTCCAAATGAACGTGCTCAATCAATGACGAGTAGTTGGACCAATTTGCAGAAGTACAAACCCACTCGTCCCAACCCTCCGCCACTCGTCTTTGTATGTTTGTTTGTTTGATTTGAGTTTATCGCCGTGCTTAAGGTTATTTCACTCACATGACAGCGTGCCAGCCCAATCGGCGAAGGAAGCCATCCTTGATACCACTGATAACAAACAAACACGAGATTGGACAAGTTCAGGACAATCACAGGACGTAATACAAGACATCGCAAACCAATCGGTTTCACGTTGCCCCTAAGCTCCGAGAGCCCCAAGGCAACAGGAAGCTCCCTCCCAAACCTCCGCCACTCTGAGTTCTTTGAGAAATACAACCGCAACCATTTCGTTAATCTTAAACACGTTCACATATTTAAACACACTGCTGACAGATTTAAACAGATATAATATTTCATCCATTCATTCTTATCACATTAGTTTATGGACAATTGCTTTTATTGAATGTCCATATTTTATAGTAATTTTGTAATTTGATTTTAAGTTAGAAATAGACATTTCAGAGTAAAAAGCCTATAGTATTTGCAGATAAAAAAAAATGCTATTACAATTTTTTAATTTGGTGTTGCCATATCGTTTGCTTTTTTTGACGGCAATTTATGATTAATTACTACAAGCATTCACCAGACAGAAGGATGTCAAAACCGCTTGAAATAGATTATTATGATTTAGGAAACGAACCTTCCTCATTGACAGGTCGGGAGGACATGACCATTCTTGCACAACCGTTTAATTTCCGTGGTGGAATCAATTTTCCTGAAGCAGATTATCAAATACTGATAACAAGAAACAAAATTGATTTAAAAAAAAAAATCCGTGTATAAAAACCTTGCTTGTTGAAAACAATCAGAAAAGAGCATACAAAAAGCCAAGTGTCATTACACTGACGATACCCTTGTGACAGTTAAACGAGGTAACTAAAAAAAGCCGGCTAGATTGGAAAAATAATAGCATCCTATAACTTCCTAGCCAAATTCATCATATAACATTTTGTATTTATACAGTGTACATGTTTTTTAGTTAATATTTTATGGCGCCAATTTAATTAAATTATATTAGTTTTTCTATAGAATTTTGAATATATATCTGTATGTGTATATGCTATATGTATATTTGTGAATAAACAAGATCAAATTAAATCAATCAATCAAATCAACATTAGTACATTATCACAAAATATATTCCGATTTTTCTGTTCCGTGATCGAAACAACGTGGCTGAATTGTTCAAAAGATAAGCCAGGTTTAAATTTCTGGTGTAACAAAGATACGCTACTGAAACGTAATGTCATACAACCCGTTATCGTTAACAACGCTTTGAATACCATATTTCTGTGTCTATCTGTGTAAATGGCAATACGAAACTGATGTGCTGTAGAGGCTTTTTGTGTCTTCGTGTGGTTATCCTGACTAACTTTAGTCTGTTGTCATTGACGTCGATTGCCGTTTTCCTTCACCCACTGGGCAGGCAAACCGTCAAACGAGCAATACAATTTTAAGTAGGGCGTAAATCAAACAATGAATGGCACATGCATATTGTTTTTGATAAGTATCTGTTATGCGGAGAATAACGTCTTCAAAGTGACGTTTTTACTTTTTATTTTTCCCCGAGTAAGACAGATATATCAAAACAGTTCGTCTTGAAAAAAAAAACACAATAGAAATTTCACAAATAGTCCTGAATGAAGATAATTGTCGCACTTCTTTTATTGGCAAGTTTTCTTTCTAAGCATTACATGTTATACCAAGAGCTGAAAACCAGCAAGAAATACGACTAAACGTGTTTGGTTCTTGTACAGAAGGCACAATGTGCGAGGCAGAACGTTTTTCTATAATAATAAATTGATCTCTTTGCATTAGTGATTGTAAGCTATATAGAGATTGGCGAAAACTTCCACTTTCCGTTTACGTTGACATTATGGCTACAGGTTGATGCGAATACGTATCTTATTGAGTTGTATATACAGTCAATTGAGATACGACGTCAAGCCGTACGAAACCTTTAGAAATAAAGCCTCTTTATTGACCTCTTACATCGCCCAAAAACATTCTGTCCGGTTCGTTAAATACTCACCATGGGGCGGATCCCAACTGGTTGAGACCCACGCATGTCCCGCGAAATCTTGTTCTCAAATCGGGAAGACAATTTAAATCAACCAAAAGCGAGTAGGGTATACTGCTGAGAAATGATTGATTTTGACTTGAAAATAGACGTCAAGTGTTCGTTTTATGGGTCGGTCTGACCAACAAGTGTTCAAGGAAGAAAAGGAAATGATTTAAATCAAGGTAACACCATGCAATTTGTGTATATTGGAAACGTAAGTAGCACTTGAAGAAAATTTACCTTTCAACATAATAAAACTTGTTTAATTGATCTGTTAATTGATCCCCCCCCACCCCCACACCACCGTGCCCCCGTCATATAACTGATTTACCCTTGAGGCCATTTCTTGACATATTTCCCTTATTGTTTTATACCACGTAGACCTCTCAAAGTTTCGCTTTGAGACACAATATGCATTTCCTATTTCCTGTTTCTTTCTGTCGAGGCGCTATTCATTCCGACAATTGAAAACAAATTCCGAAAGCAAATCTTGTATACCTTGTCTTTATTAATAAATTTAAACAGAGAATCCAAAATAGGATAGAGTTTGCAGCTCTTGAGGATAGTTGGAGTCTCAAGGATATTGAAATTCCCCCCAGGCTACACAATGCATTATGCCAATTATTCATATGGTTTAGCGAACTGAAGCAGGTGGTTGCGGAAATGAAATGCCCTCCTTGGCGGCTGAGAAAGATATAACTATTCCATTGTAAACATGTTAATTTCCGAGGTGTCTTACTGCAGATGAATGGGAATTTTATAATATTATTGAGATGTCATAAGAGATTAGCATTTGTCCCTAAAGCCGACTTGAACAAAAGCTATTGGATTCACAATACAATACATTCATAGTTAAATGTTTGCGAATAATCATAATGCTACTATAAATACATTTTTTTAATTCAATTTTCATATCCAATGACACATAACGTGGAAATGGAACGCATAGGAAAAGTTGTTAGGTCATTACAAATGTTTTGTGAGTTTTAAATCTGTTTTTGAAATTGTCCTGTTTGTTGGATTATCTATTTTTAAGAACACAGGCGATAAATGACTTCAGAGAAACAAAGGAATGAAATTTAACTGGGATTTTTTTTCTGAAGAATAATAGACAGTGTTCACTGCTGAATGATTCTTTACGGTATTGTTTTGCGAATTCTCTTTTGGATCAACGAGAGGTGTTTGCACCATTATCGATGGAGATTGATGGCTTCAATGAATTCCGGAAAGAAAATTCCCGCTGAATATTTTTTTTTAAATTTGTGAAAAATTCAGGGAATAAAATGAACAATCAAAAAATAGGAATTAATGTCCGCTCGTTTTTTTTCCGAACGCATCAAAGAAACTCGATATGGTTTCGAATTTCTGATCAATTAACATTGTTATCTGTGAGTAACATAAAAAAAACTAAAGAAAGCCAGATCTCATATGTCCACCTTATGCAGTTATTCAATTATTCGTTTCCTTCGCTACAACAATAAATAGCAAACGTGTCGATTTACAAAGTAGTTAGCTTAAGTTAACTATTATAACGTTCCTTGAGTGCTAATGGAGGGTTACAGGAGGGAGCTTCTTGTTTCCCTGGTGCTCTTAGAGCTAATGGAAACGTAAATCTGATCTGTTTTGGTGTTTTTGTCCGAAGCCATCCTGCGATTGTCTTGTCTTTGTTTGTTGGGACTAGAGCCTAGTTTTCTTCACACAAAAGCTTGATACGCCTTTATAATAGTGAAATAACTTATTTACTTCAATATAATAAACAAACAAAACTAACGTGTTGTATTTGGACAGATAACAATGCATAAGGGTATTATTAGTTTTTGTTATTATTGCTGTTTGTATTATTCTTATAACTACTTTTATTAGTATTCATATTATCTTGAGAGAAGAACCAATTTTGTTTTAAGGACACTAAGATCAAAAGAGTACACAAAATAACATTACAAAAAATGAAATAATAACGCCAGGTTTGAATCAGAAATTATTTAATACAAAATGCGTCTAATTTAAGTTATGCATCAGAAAATGAAACACGAAAACAGGAACGATAGTTGTATTGATTGTTGCGAATAGGATTGTGTTTTTGTTGTTTGTTCAAGGCCTTACTGTCATTTTAAGGACTTTTTAAAATTTAAATGTGAGCCAATGATCACAAAAATTACAACAAAGCTTTTGATAAATATTTATGTAATGTTATCGAGATAATTAAATGACAATAATTAAGAAAATAACCACCAAAAAACAAGAGCCAGAGCGATAGCACAAACAAAAACATAGAAACTCGTTGGACACATAACGAATATTATGAAAGACAATCGTGTCGCGTTTGGAAACGATGAATCATAGCATATACTCAGTCTATATTGAAACCGGAAGGGACGCTTCGTTCGCAAAGACCAAAGGCCAACTGTATTCTTTTTCCCTCGTGTAGTTAATAATTTTATATCCGAAAGTAAGCAATTCCTTACCATATAAAATCTTACTGGTTCGGTTTGCTGTCCGCGCAAGGCTCTCTTTCCCAATAATCCCTTGGCGACGTAAAATATCTATATCTTAATGTCAAACAGAAACGTTAAGAAAGAGGAGCTTGTTTCATTTAAATGTTTTAAACGTTGTATCCACTTGGTTTCGATTGAGAAACAGGTTAAGGGTATTAAAAAACATCTTTTTTACATTCCAATATGACCAACCTAGCCCCCTTATACAGCAATATCAAAATCTTGTACCTAACATGTCTACCCTTCTTACGCAAAAGACCTACTGATGAAGGCGAAACTTACCTGTGGATCAGATAGATTGTAACTCTCATTCTCATTAGCAGATATATTCATTTTTATTTTAATTTCTCTGAAGTAGCAGTTTGCAGTATATGATTTATTTTTAAGAAATATATGAAAATTCTTTCTTCTGTTTCCTATAACTGTAGCACTTCATCAACAAGGGGTGTGCACAAATCCAAAAACATGAACCAACAAGAAAACAAAAGGCTACCACTACACTAACAACACGTAAATGTGTAGTGGGTTCAACCGAGTGGTTTTCTCGGCTTTTGTACTTCCGACCGAAGGTGGGCTAGTACTACCGACCGAAACTGATACACCACTAAATGCGCTTCATTCACACGTGTATTCTTTATGTTGGAAAGTTTTCAGTGGCTTGCTTGGGGAGAGTTGGTATGGCTTTATCCGGTCTTTAGCGCCATAAACTTTGTACTAAACCCTGCAGTAAATAATATTGTTTTTTGAAGATGGAACTATATTAATTACAGCCCTGTCCCTCCTTAAGCACACACCCACGCCCCCGTTCTTGGGAAAACCACCCCTTGGCGCTGGTTTAAAGATGGCCGCAAAGAATTCGCACCAATCATTGTCACAGACGGACGGATATTGATCATTCTGACAGTTTTCCTATATTGAGATAATTATGGTTTCCAGCTGTACAACAGCGAAGTACACACACATCCTTCTTCCTTTGCTGACGTTTAAATTGATTTTCTCGCCCGATTTGATACGTTTAAATTATCTGTCTTTGCAATAATAAGATTGAAAACCGTCAGAAAAGAAATATTGCATGTAGGTAAAATACTAGTCATTGTTTTTAATGTATCTAAAATAAATCAGAGAAAAATCAGATATATGTTTGAGAGGACGGCGATAGCTGCGGATCAATTTCCAACCTTCACCACGGATTGACATGTAGGGCTTAATCCCGCCGCACACGAGAGGAACTGGCTGAGCTGGTGGCCACGAAAGGCCAAAATATCTGGCGTGTTTGATATTTTTGCCACGACAGGCCAAAAACTCATCGTGTGCGCTGACCGTAAGATACCGCCTGAGCTAGAAAAAGTAACTGATCAATGCGAACGTGTTGTTTTGTCACGTGGCATCAACATGGCGTCTGATACTGATATATGTTTCGCGACTAGAGAACTGAAGGCAAATTGGCTACGGTGATAGTTCTCTCGTTTGCGGTGGAAAAAGCAGTGAGAATGTAGCTGAGCTCCCAGCCTCTTGAGGCCGACAGCTCAGACAGTTCTTCCCGTGTGCGGCGGGCTTTCGTCAATCATTTATGGATTCACTCAATCTATTGTTGAAAGGGGTCAAACAAGCAATACTAAAGTAACTTTCTCCATTTATCACGAAATAATAAATATAATAAATCATCACGGATAAACTAAAGAATAGAGATTTATTATTGACTGGCGTTAATTTTTAATCAATCTGGAAGTGTTTACTGATTTTAGGATTATATAGAATGCATGATGGAAATCATTGAGGCCTGTGCGAAAAAAACAAATAAATGTAGGTATTTCCACTATTAAAACATTAACGTTACTTTCTCACGTGTTTTGCGAGAGTGGTTGTTTCAGTGCCTAACAGTTATGTTTTTATCGCAATTACGATAGGTGGAAGACTGCATAAATCTTACTTAGGACAGGAAAATCCTTTAAGCTTACCCATTTTTATGTTGTCACCGTGTCTTAGCCTTGGTTTGATGTATGAGACAGTTATCTGCCTGGCCGTTCGGGGAGGGGCTGTGAAAAACATAAATATCGGTTTCAGAATAATTTTCATAAAGTCATGGTGTGGCCTGCTCTTTTATATTGTGAGTCCAAAACACTGGTATGCGGGATGGAAAGTCGCCGCTTTGTTCTATACTCTTCCAAAGCAGATATCTTATCTTTTTACATACCTTTTCTTCCTCAGTTGCATACAAAGGCGATTGTTACTTGGTGATCTATTTTAGTTTAATAAATAGCGTGTATTCGTCGTTTCTGTAGTCAGATTTATAATGCAAACGCTGATTAGCTCCCTTTGAATTGCAGAACAAATACATGCATGTTGAAATAAATCGACCTAAGATACAGTCTAAAAAATCGCAGACATACACAGTACTGTAGGGTGTACCGTTATCAACATTTCTGCGAAAAAGCGTGCTTATTGTTCTGAACAAAGCTATTTTTCAACAGTGGTTTGGAATGGTCTTGTAAAGAGATAATGGACCGCTGCTTTAAGAGCGTAATTTTTCAGGGCGTAATTGTGACAGTCACACAGAGTCTTTTCTTGTGTGTTAAGACGGAAATCGTTTGTAAGCGACTTTATACGATTTACTTCCCACTACTCTGTTCAATGTTATGATAGCACTGATTATGTTGGCAAATGAGGAAAGGCTTGTACTGTATTTGTTTGGCAGTTGGCGTGGGGATGCTGTATTTCTTTTTATCTTCGCATTGTTTGTGAGAATGGGTCGTTAGATCCATCATTGATATGGCTGATGGCTGTGCGGAAGCTAATCGGTGCATTGACATGTCTGGCTGTGCGGAAGCTAATCGGTTGCACAATTTAGGAAAAACGTGGCGCTCAATCGATAAAAAATGTAGCAAAAATATTGCTTTGAATAAATGAAGAGAGAAAAATGTATGTTGGTGTAGAAAACTATGCTGAACTTTACGTTTGATCCCGGTAATGCTATTCCGGAACCTTCTAAATATAATATGGATGGTCGGTTAAATGGTCTTGTACTTAAAGGTATTTCACTTGTTTTATTGCAGTCCACTTCAATTGTATAAAAGGCCACGCTAACACGCTTATAGCATGTGAACCGTTTTGCGGTGTTGGGAAAGTTGTTGATCTTCATTTTAAGAAGTAAAGACAGTATCTCTATTCTTGTAACCTTCGGCCATTAGTCGGAGGATTTTCGAGATAAAAAGGTAAATCGGACATTATTGAGATGATAATTTGTTAACAATGCTAAAAAACCTTACATATTTCGCATTATCTCCTATAAGTATATATTTGGCGGTCACATTCAGATTACTAATCGCCATACGGATACAAAGAAGGGCAAACAAATAAAGCAAGCCTTTGTAGCAATTTAATTAGGTGATAGTGTGCAGAAACAAATTTCTTCTGATGATAAAAATTATTTAATCTATGTTATGTGTCACTGACTCTTCGTACGGAAAACACGCAGAGAAGATTTCAAATAAATATTGTCCCTCCCTTTGAACTTATGTTATATTTAGGCATAGATTGTTCAGAAGAGACTTTCTTTCGTGTGCTCTAAACTTCTATTTATTATCTCACAAAAACCTCAAGGCGAATGTGTTTGTAAAGTGATAATGTGCCCTTCAGGATATTGCATTCGAAACACACACACGCAGTGTTTTTACTTCAAAAACAGTTGAAGTGTTATCAGAAGTTAAACAACGAAGAGCTGATCTTTTAATTTACATACACATTAAATTTCCTCATGGATAGATTTCTAACCTAAAATGAATTATTGATCGATTGATTGGTGTTTTACGCCATGCTTAAGGGTATTTCACTTATATGACGGTGGTGTTTTCCAACCATAATTGACACTAGCAAAACAAAAATGTGAAGGGTTTTCATAATGTTGTAAAGTGAATCTACGTCCAGTGCTAAGTAAAGACAGCATTGCTACTCTTCAAACAAATTGTCCTTAGACAGAGGGCCCTAAAAGGAATTTTTTAGTTTCCAAAACTGCCACCATGTAACATTCTTAATTTATATAGAAACAAGTCTGGGGCCCATTTCACAATGCGATCTTAGCATACGCAAAACGTAATTACCATGACGACCATGCAGTGTTGAAGACATAATGTTGCCATGACAGTTATGTTCATGGCAAAAACTAAAACAGATAAAATAGCGGTTTAAAATGAGATAAGTGATAGTTGTCTATTAAGACCTCTTTGTTATGTTAACATCTTGTCAAAACCGGAGACGGCCCATGCAGGTGTCAAGGGTTTTGGCGAAGTGTTGAAATGATGATAGGAGCCATTAATGTGATTTAATCCAATAAAGAATAACGCATGACAGGGATTTCCAGTACAATTGTTATGGAAGATATGACGTCAATTTAAGTGTTACGTTAGGGTTAAGGGTTATAGGTTAAGGGTTAGTTTTAGTGTTAGTTTTTGTATTAACTCTTGCCCTGAACTAAGAATTCACGTTTTGTCTTATACATGACGGACAAGCCGGATTTATGTTGCTTGTCGAAATCTTCGTTGGCATTTAGTAGAGTGTTACTTCTCAATCAAACATTAGATGTCGTTGAACTCGATAAGCAAAATTGAATTTAAACTTGAACACGCATTAATTACATGAAAGCAATGGATTTCCTTTTTGCTAGCAATCCATTTGCAACTAAATTAATATGCTTAAAGTGCTAAATTCTTCAGCGATACACTATTAGCCTACGGGTCAACGTTGTAAATGAAGTATAGGTCCGAACAGATATAGACAAATATGTGTATTATCTCCTGCCTATACAGCTCGGCTGTTAGTATTTATTCATAATAATGCATGAATCGTAGAATCAGACGTTCGTTGAGCGACCCCAAGAGCGAATCTGATCAGCCTTGTATTGCAAGACATTGGGGATTTGAACAATTGTCCCTGGTCACTATGAGACTAAAATTTATACATTACTTGTTCTAACAGGGTTCATTAATTTGCTGCTTGTTGAAATATTCTTTTCGTCATTTCATTCTAATTATAATTTTGCCATTAAAAAGTTCTTGCATTATATCTTGTATAAAATGTATCAATTGAATAATTTACCTATAGTAGTTATTTGGTTGAATGCTACAGCTCTTCGTTAACTGTTTTGTTAGGTGATTTTAAATGATAAGTTAACACTCGCATAGTCTCCTTTGCTTGACAATAAATTATGCCTAATGCATAAGTAGAATACATCCAAAATGCATACCGTCTACTAATGCACTGTCTTTGTTGTTGATGTAACGAAAATAACATTAAATTTAAGTAAAGGGTCGCTAACATTAATCAGCAATACATGCACATTGTCAGCTGCGTGCTTGAAAGGATAAGGGACCGGTTACTCGAATCAGCAATACATGCACATTGACAGCTGCTTGTAATGACCAAGGGGCGGTTAATCGAAGCGCAATTAAATTTATTCCTCTATTAGATGACGTCATACCATGTCGAAGGTCTATCTCTAATCCGCTATTAGTGATTTAATCTGGTGTTAGCGGCTAATACTCTTTCGAACAACTGGCCCCAGTTCCTTTGCGGGGACTAGTGATAGAATGTTCCGAACTCAATCATGCTGTCTATAGTTAGTAATAGAGGAACATTCAGTTTTCAAAGTCGAAAACACTCGACATGTAATGGTTGGGTTTGTGTGTTATTTGCGGTTGAAGTATATCGCCGTCATATAAGTAAATTACTCATGTGAGCTACGTTAAAAACCAATCATTTCAGTGCAGAAGCACCCTTTACCATCCAGTCGTCAGTGCCTGCCTGTGTCGGCTAATATTGCTCTGTTTATGACGCACTGATCAGGAAGAATACACGATGCACGAAAAAAATCCAGTTGAAACATACTGACAATAAAAATGAATCTGTTGTGGCAGATTCACAGTTTTTCAGCATTGTCTGCAAATCAGCGGGTGGCAGTAACAGACAATCGCACGCCGACAACGTAAAGGAAGGATATCTTTACAGTTCACTGCTACGTTCTCATGAAATCTGCCGCTTAATGCAGATATTGCGTGTCGCGTGATTTGTTCAGGTAACACGTTTTTTAACGGTTTGTTGTGAATCAATGGTGACATTAGATAACGAATATCGCCATTAGACTGAAAAATGTTCTAGCTTACAAAAGTTGTTTCATTACTAGTGGCCCGTTTGTCTCCCGATAAGGTAAAAAAAGTGACTCATGGTGAATATAATAAGGACTGATAAGTGTTTTCAGGGCGCTTTATTTTAGCTCGACTGAATCATTTTCCAGTTGAATGGTGGCCAGGTGGCATAGCCCAGGAAGTATATCACTATAACAACAGTTGATAAAGTGTATAAGATTCCGTATGATCTATGAGAGTTTTTTTTTTTTAGAACATTGTCGGTCTCTATTTACCACAAGTCATATTATAACGCTCAACCTGCACACGCGAAATCTGATTTGAACGACAGAAACTGCTAGACATATTTGGGAGGCAGTGTGGTGACATTTTGAAAGCGACCAACTGTTGCTGGTGATACATATATAGGCCTATGTATTTATATATATATATTTTTATTGAAGATAAAGAACATTCTGCTGGCCTCCACCGGGATTCGAACTCAGACCACTGGCTTGCAGGACCAGCGCTCTAACTGACTGAGCTACAAAGGCTTACAACTGGTTTCCGCCAACCATTGGCCTCGCATGTCGTTCAGTGAGTGCAAACAAGTTATGTGCGTCTTAAAACCTTTATATATAATCTCCTGAAACCAAGAAGTTGTCACCATCTGATTGTTGTATAAACACAGTTGGACACATATATTTAACGGCGATTTGTCTGACTAGTGGCCACCGCACCGTCCATGTGATTGCTCTCTGCTTGCTGATGAACCATTAGCTTACCAGTAGACTGGCTCCCCGTTTATCATCCACGTCAGACAGACGTATGAGTCTTAATAAAGCTGAATTTCCATGAAAGCATAACAGGTATCCTACATTTACTAAAGACTCATTACTGGATATGATTGATACATCATTTTACCTCCTTATCGGGTTTGGCCCGTTTTGTAACCATCAACTACAATCTAGTTTTTCAACGCAGACTGGGAACTTTGGGATAAACCAGGGCCATTACTGTCTTACCACGAAGCCAAGAGGGTGCTCTACTTTCAACAAGGTCAACATACAATTCAACATTTTTTTCATTTAAAAATGATTCATCTTGTTAGTATCTTTATTATTTGTTTGTTTATTTGTTTTATTCGGTTGACTGGTATATTTAAAAAGGGAATTGGAATGATCTACAGCTGGATGACATCATAGCATAGTCGCTGTGTATCCATACAGCTGTTTTTCGCTGACGACGACCGCACAATTTACGCCATTTTAGCGAATTTTACTACTCAAAATGGTCCTGGTTTATGACCAAGCGGGCTGTACGTAAGGCATGGAGGTAATATGGCTTCCGGTTTAAATCAAGTGGGTTAAGGCCTACACTAACATCCATGTGATATTCGCAGGGTAAATTCATCTTGTATACTACTATTAAAAGAATAGACTCATCCCTTTCACCAACAACTTAGTAAACGAGAAATCCATATAAAAACGTCTTTTAATACAGGATGTCACCCGGGGCATATATATTGTTTTCAAACAAGAACTAAGGCATACGTAATAGTACTAAAGGATTGTAAATTATACATTTAAAGTAAATCTCGCTATAATAAATTGTCAACGTCGTTAAACGTAAGATGCTGAATATGAATATACTAATACTTCTAAATAACCGCTTGTAACAGAATACAAAACATCGCTTTTCTTTATTTGCTGATGTTTGAAAAAAAAGGTGGCATATTTCGTATAAACCATTTGCTGTTTTATTCTATCGCCTACCGTGGTGTAGTTTAAGCGTAGGGTTTTTTTTTGTTTGCACCAAAGATTCCAATTTAAAAAAATTGCATTAGTTTCTGTTTTATGTAACATTTTGGTAAAATAATATGAACTGAAACGAAACTATCTTAATTTCGATCACATCTGATAACCAATATGACGTCCACATGGTGGTCGTGTTAATTAATCCATTTACACGTAGCATTTGGAGTGTTTCATAAATCTCCATCTGGTCGCAGGCACACAACAATTATGTTATTTTCCCGGCACATATATGTAGTGTATTAATAGGATATGACAAGACTGCCTTTTACGTCAACAGGCCGTTCGCATATACCAATTTTTAAGCCCAATAGATCTGTTATCGCTCAAGGACATTGTGTTTCTAGAGTTTCTTGCTGTCTTTCTCAAGCACTGGAGACTCATCTTTTTTCCCAACAGAGCAAACACTTCACATTTTATGTTTGTATGAGTATGACTTTTGGCTGCTGGATTATACATCGTCCTCAGGTGAAATGCAAATGACCGATGCGTTCAACATCAATCAATTAAAAATCAATCAATCAATCAATCAATCGTCATACATATATCCGTCAAGTGATCACCAGGAAGAGAGTGGAGTACATGGGCAAGTTAAATCGAGATCTCAAGGAAAATTAACCAGGCTACCTGAGGCTTCTAATTTAATGATCACTAGTTTTGTTTTTTAACTTTCTGTATAAATATCCATATATGTCCATTAAAATCGAGACAGAAGTGCTTAATTGATTGATAGGTGTTTCACACCGTGCTTAAGGCCGTTTCACTTATATGATGGCTATGTATTCCAATAATAATTGACACTAGCACAACCATAAAATGTGAGGTGTTTGATACTGTTGGAAATTTATCTTCCTTTAGTGCTAATTAAAGACGGCATTGTTGCTCTTCAAACAACCTGCGCTCAGCCAGACGGTCGAGCTCCATTGCAAACTGATAGCTTATACCTTAGATACTCTTTCACGAAGATCTGAACGTTCTTGTAAGTCCGTCATGAAAGATATATTTTACCCGAAGCGGAGCAATTAACAAGCATGAGGTATGCGTGAATAGACAGTGAAGGGGCATAAAAGATAGTCGAGAAAGAGATCAGGTCCTCACACGTCAAGAACGCCCCTATTTTGGTTAATTTGGCTGTTTGGCACTTCTCTCTTCGCTAAGTTTATGCATATAGAGATCGGATGTATAGAATTGCCTTCTGTGCTTTTTATTAGTAAAATAGAGGTGTTAACTAAACCTTATGTGTGCAACAGTCGGCTATCCCAATTCCTCTTAATTTATAGGTTCATTATATATTGGTCCAGAGTTTAAAGATTCAGTTTCATAGGCACGTCGCCAAACTCAGTTTCGGTTTACTTGTTTGATGTATTCCGTGGAAAAATGTGTTTTTTCTATGGACTAATTTATCGACAAAAATAACATAATTTTTGCCTCAGTACATTAGCCTGCAAGATAATTTACTATAGATATGGCGAAGTTCAATTGATTTAAATTTTCAACCGAAAACATTAACGTTAATATTGGCCTTAACGTAAACCAGTGCAGGTAATACTGGAGCAATGTTGTAAGACATTATTGAAATCGTTAACCACTTTAACCCTCTCTTATTCTTTTATAATTGGAAAGATCACGTTTAAGCCATATTTCATAATTTACCTCTCATCGGTTCAATAATATATATTTTCCACTATTTGAAAGGCTATGGTTCGAACCCCAGTACGGGCAAACACATGCTTTTTCTTTACGGGTATATATACACATGTTTCCGCAGAAAACCCATCAAAACCTATACATATTTCGTGAAACGGACAAATGTATTTGTTAATTTCGACTTTATCTGTTATCGCTCGTCTCATCATTCATTCAAGGTTGGCCATTATAGATTAATGTTTAAACCCTTTGGAAGTACCAAAAAAACGTCTAAAAATATTGACCTTATGAAATACTGAAAAACACATTCTGGAGAATCAAAATCGGATCTCCGGTAATCATCATCTTCAGTGTGAACTATTTCAGGTACTTCACAGCTTTTGTATAACACTCAGTGAAATCAACGAATATAGAAAACTAGTGGTTTAATTATATTTCCTGATATTGTTGCCTCACCAAATCAATAATCATTTTAATAATAGTTGCCAAGTCTCATTATAGCTCTCCATTCTATAACAAGGGCCAGCAGCTGTGGCTCTGTAGCATGTTTGACTCTTCATCCTCCGTCGATGTAGGACATACCGCTCAAATGTTCCAGTCTCCCAGTGAACCTTACACGGTGAATGAGATGACTTAGGCTATGGCGGAATGGTTTCTATGAGAGCCCCATTCGCAATTAAGTAAGATAGAGTATTAAAGAAGTGGACGATTTGTCGTTATCTAAGTGAAATGCTCTTGAGTACAAAATTAAGCACTATTCAAACAAACAACCACTTGTAACTACGTTTTCTACCAACTTATCAATTGTTATTATTTATAACAGAATATATATACAGGTAGACAAGTCCGATTCAATTGATTGATTGATTGATTGGTGCTTTACGTCGTGCTTAAGGGTATTTCACTTATATGACAGCGGTGTATTCCAACAATATTTGACACTATTTCAACCAAGATGTGAAGCGTTTCCATAATGTTTGAAAGTTAATTTTCCTCCAAAGTTTCTAAGTAAAGACAGCATTGTTACTCTTCAAACAAACCATCCTTCCTGAACAAAGCGGTCTTAAGTTGTTCTTAGCTATCTTGCCATTGTTCTAGATTCAGTTCTGGTCTCATTGGTAGTTAAGACAGGTAAGGTCGCCTGCAGGAGCATACTCCTGGATATCTCCCTTGTGAAATGCTGCCTAGAGCAGAGGTATATACGTAAGCTACAGTTCCCTTGCGCTGTTGAAAGTATAGCTGTGTCTGTTCCAGCCAGCGTAAAGGCGAAAGTGACCGTGCACTGGTGCTGAAAAATCCTTGCTTATCTGACAACTGATCGAGTATACCGCTTTGGGTTTTAATACAGCCTGGCAGTCTCTTGATAGCTTTATAAGACTGGTAGCCTTTAAACTGTCTCACTAGACATACACGAGTCGTATAAGGAATATGTATGTATATGAACCACGTACAGCTTAAAGCACTTGCCGATTTATCAATCGTCCACAGACAGAATCCTCATACAGGCAAAGATGTTTCTTCCAAGGAAAATCTAGACATCCTGCTGATTGTATTGAAGTACAAACATTTACCACTACACGATTTAGAACGGTTTGATTAGACTGTATTTCCAATTATATTAGTTATGGGATACTGCCACCTTTATTTGAACGTTATTGGAAATCAGCTACCAGGGTAACACTGTTATTGTTTCCAACGAGAGTGAAATAAAACTCCTGAAGGAGAAAATAGAAAGAACATCCCCTGATGTAATTGATATCACATTTGTAATAGACTCTAAGCGTCAAGACAATTTACAGATCTACGTGCAGTATGGTTAAATACATCGGTAACTGATGACCTCCACTTTTTGAATATTTATGAGACTTAATTTTCTTTCCTTGAAAAGTAGATCTGCTTTTTTTTTTTCACCATTACGTATTGCGCTCCGTAAAAAAAATTGAAATTCGAAAAAGTCTTCCACGCCGGAAAAGAGAATAATAATAATATATTTGCACGAAAGAATTGTAGTTTCTTAACGGGTTTCTGCTATATCTAGCTTTACGTTTAATGACGCACACAGAGGTGTATAGTTTTAGTTCAAACCTGGCGGCGGCCATCGATCTGAAATAAGAATTTTCAAAGCCTATCTGTCTATATGTAAGTTGAATAAAAATCGGGCTTCCAGATGATTGCCTAATAATGTTTAACATTTAACATAAGTAATAAAAGCGATAATTTCTCCTCTTTTAATATATAAACAAATAAGAATTTTTTTTATTTTTTATTTATTTAAATTCACCAGAGTACAAAACATCAATTGTGGTTGTTAAATTGACTTGGAGGCGGGAAGAAAGTCTGGAAGACTTGTTCTTTCCCAGATAGATTGAAGTAATACATTTGTATTCTTAGTGAGACATGCGAATGTTACATATTAACAATTGGTGAAGAGTGTGCATGGATCATTTGTCATATTTGTTGCTTTTCTTATAATTTTCATTATGTTAGTTTTCTAAAAGATATGTCTTTATGGTAGATTTATATAGAGATGTGCAAGGCATTGTTTTTATACTTGTTGGTATCTTGTTCCACTCCCTTGGAACTGGTGTCTTAATGAAATGAGATGATAAATTAGTATGGACGAACGGCAGGTAGAGATTGAGATTCATCGATCTGGTGGTGTAGTGATGTATGGATAATTGCCGTGTGAAAACTTTTATGAAGTTTTTGGGAAGCAGATGAGCAATAAGCAAGCTATAGTACCGACAGACTATGAAAAGAAAGGATTTTTTTAAAGATTTAAAGAGGGGGTCTGTGTGTGCTATGCGATTTGCAGAAGACATTATTCGGACTGCTCGTTTTTGGAGAAGAAAGAGGCGACTCAGGTGGGTTGGATAAGTATTACCCCAAAGTGATATGCCGTATTATAGATATATGTTTGTTTCTTAACGTGTTTTCTCAGGTGACTTTACACTCCTATATTTTGAGACAATTTTGTAGACGTCGTGTTGATATGCGAGACCCAGGATATATAATTATTAAAAATAAATCCGAGAAATTTATATAGATTAACATGCGTTATCTCACTGCCGTCAAGAACAAGTGGGATTAAAGGAGAAATATTTTTGTTGGGACTGACAATCAGCCCTTTAGTTTTTCTGCTTGTTAAGAGTAAGCCGATTGACAACTAGCCGTGTTGACAGCTTGTGAAGCTCATCTAACATAACTTGGGTTGTATTAGCATATGAAGGGGATGGAAATGAGACGCTAGTGTCGTCAGCAAAAAGAGTAAATATTAGTATAGAAGAAAAAGAGACAATGTCGTTAATATAAAGTAAGAATAAAACTGGCCCCAGAATTGACCCTTGAGGCACACCGTAATCTATGGCGGTGAAAGGAGAAAGATTACCCTCGAGGGGAAACTGCCTGTCGGCGATTTCTGAGGTAACTTTGGAGCCATTTATTCGATGACAAACGAAAGCCATAGTGTTGTAATTTTCTAAGTAGGATCGAGTGGTTAACTGTATCGAATGCTTTTGAGAGGTCAAGAAATGCTGTAGCACTAAAGCGCTTAGATTCTTTGGATGATAATAGAAAATTATAGTTAACAGGCTGCATGTTCAGTGGAAAGATTTTCTCGAAAGCCATATTGGTCAGGTGATATAATACCATTACTTTCTAGAAATGAAGTGATTATATTAGTAGCTATTTTTCCAATATTTTGCTGATACTTGGGAGAACAGAGATAGGACGGTAATTAGTTAGTAAAGAAATGTCATCTGAAGACCGGTGTTATTCGGGCTAATTTAAGGCAGTCTGGTACAGTGGCAGAGGAGAAAGGTAGATAACAAATGTGTGCAAAGGATTTGGCTATAGCAGATGTTATTAACTTAAGATCAGAAATCTGGATTCTATTGATGCCAGGTGAGGAACATTTTAAATTTGAGATAATTGATATATTACGTTCTTGGGTAACATGAGAAAATGCAAATCAGTCGGCGTTTGGGACCCCAAGGTAGTCCGTATAGCTCCTGGTGGATATTTGAATTTGACAATCAAGTGATGAGGCGAACGAGCCAAAGTAGTCATTGAAACTATTTGCAATAGTTTGCCTGTCCATTATTTAAACACCATTTATAACAAATGATTCAGGGAGAGAGGAATTCGTTTTTTCCCCCTAAAAGTTCATTGATAGTTTTCAGTGTGGATTTAATGTTTCTATTAGTAGCGTTGAATTAAATGTCGAAGTATTTTTTCCAGGAATTTTTTAACAAACAGTTTAGCTTGTTTCTATACGACCTGTATTTCAAGTGGTCTCACAGATTTCTGCTTTTGAGATAAATGCGAAAGAGTCTATTTTTCTCTTGAACAGAATGAAGCAATGCTAATGTAACCCAAGGTTCGCGTACCTTGTGGCCATGTGATTTCACTTCCTCAACGGGAAAAGTTTCATCATAAATATGGTCAAAGGTTGCTACGAAAAACCGCAAGGCATCTTCAACATCTTGGCTGTTTATGACATAAGACCAATCACAAGCCGAGATTCTGTTTTTGAAAAGTGCGACAAGTTCCGGGGATTTTTCGCGATAGGTGAATGAATTGGTTTGAGTCAAAGGTAGTTTATCAAGCACAATATTAATAATAGGGAAGTGGTAAGATATTTCAGTTAGAAAAAGGCCGGAAAGGACAGACCGTTCGGACAAGTTTGTGAAGATATTATCAATGAGAGTGGCAGAATACTGGGATACTCTGGAGGGCTTTGTAATGTCAGGAAGTAGGTGATACGATTTAAAAAGTTCGACGAATTCTTTAGTAGGTTGAGTACAATCGTATCTGAGAAGATCGATATTAAAATCTCCCATCAGCATTAGATTTCTATCAGATGGGACCATCTGAAGAAGAAACCCAAAGGCTTGATTGAAGTGGTGTACAGAGTTACCTGGGGGGGGGGGGGGGGGGGGGGGGGG
>JAQQZZ010111299.1:0-15412 GCA_030265115.1 Mopalia vespertina | reverse complement strand
TGAACGGAGAAAAACGACTTTAATTGAGAAAAAGAATTGAAGGGCCGCGAAATCCATACCAGGGAAGCGGCACTAAAACCACAATTTCAAACATACAAATCCCCCATTTCTTGCGCAATGAGTCATATGGCACTATGAAAGTCCTCTGTAAGTCACAATGCCGTTGAGACAGGGTTTTAATGGCTGTTTTCATAGTTCTGCTTCATAAGATTCCTGGTTATACATCACTAGATTAATACCAAACGTCAAGAAACACAAAGTGTTTGACATTAGTTGATCGGAGTCGTCGGCACTTAGTCATGGCTATCATCAATTGAAGGCCGTCCTTGTAGAGGGAATGTCGCGCCGTTCACACACTCAGGCGCGACCAGCCGTCCGTTCGTGGGATTTAAATGGGAACGCTGCAAAACGTTTCGTCCGAAGACATCTCTTCGAGAACACTTTCTGGAAACTGGGCTGATCAAAGTTGATCATGCCCAACGTTTGCATACGTCGATTGATAAAGGTACTCTTCTTTGTTCAGATATTTATTGACCGTTTGAGAATATGAATCGCAGTTAATAATAAAACATACTGACTGATGGTGGCGCACCTTGTCGAAACAATAACCGCGTTAAAACCATTTAAATAAATCTAAAAGATTTTTTTTGTCTCGGACTTTCTTACGTAAACAATACAATGTCTTCTAGCGGACATATTTATCTTTTTAAAATACTCAGAAAATTATACAATTATTTTAAAATCCTGTTTAAACCCGTGTCGATTTTGTCTTTATATATTGTTTCTCGGAGCCGTGCTGCGCCGATTGTATAAGCCAGATGTTTAAGTTTATTCTCGTCAGTGTGGCAGAAAATTGCAAAAAATAGATTTTTAACAGGCAGATTTTCAATCCTAGCTAAGACACCCCTATTGTATCTGAGATTTACTAGCTTGTGATCTGGGTTATTCAAGCAAACACATTTCATAATTTAATCAAAGCAAACATAGCTGGAACTCTGGCGTAGTATCAGTGATACAGTGTCTTATATACATTGACACGTATGTACAAATAAAGCCATAAGAGTCCGATACCAAACCAAAACTGCGTACTGTAAGATTTATGGTCACAATACACCCTTGGAAGCCGTTTACCAAACTCTATCCGGCATGCACGAGCATCCTTGTGCCATGGTGCTCTCGTAGTTAAGAGCGAGCGCGAGCTTCCTTATGCCCGGTGCTCTCGCAGTTTAGGGCAAGCACGAACTTCCTTGTGCTCTAGTGCTCTCGCGGTTAAGAGCGACTAAGAGCTTCCTTGTGCCCTGGTGCTCTCGCAGTTAAAGGCGAGCACGAGCTTCCTGGTGCGATGGCAGTGAAGGGCGAGCACGAACTTCCTAGTGCCCTGGTGTGCTCTCAGTTAAGGGTGAGAACGAGCTTCCTTGTGCCCTGGTACTTTTGCAGTTAAGGATAAGCACGAGCTTCCTTGTGCCATTGTGCTCTCACAGGTAAGGGCGAGCACGAACTTCCTAGCAGTTAAGGGTGAAAACGAGCTTCCTTGTGGACTGGTACTCTTGCAGTTAAGGGTAAGCACGAGCTTCCTTGTGCTCTGGTGCTCTCACAGTTAAGGGCGAGCACGGGCTTCCTAGTGCCCTGGTGCTCTTGTAGTTAAGGGCGACCCCGAGCTTAATAGTGCCCTGGTATCGATCTGATGAAACATGTACTCAAACACTGTGAACAACCATATGTGTAAATTTATGTTTGATACATATATCGAGCATCCATATATTTGGCCAGCAAAATATACACAATATCAGCTAAATTTGTTATCTTCTCTTTTAATACATGACACTTATAACTCTGTTAAATGTAACTGTTTGTTGCCACAACGTCAGTTAGCATTGTGCATCTGTTATCCAGACGTTGTCATCAAACAATTAATTCCTTTAAATGCTGATGAACTTTTAGACTCAATCAAGTTGTGCCATTACCAGGAATGGTGTGTGTTTTCATTTGAAAGAGTTTAATGCATTGGTTGCACTGCTTGAATCTGTTTAAGCTATATTTACGTAACCTCTTAAGACAACGTGTGTCCTGACGTCAGTGACGTGAGACTATTCCACCGCTTATTCCGCTTTGATCATATTTCTAGTCAAACAAGAAGTTATCCCTCCTAGTTCGAGTAATCGGCAATACGCAGCGGCGTGTAACCATGCAACTTCTCGAGACAACGTGTGTCCTAACGTCAGTGACGTGAAACTCTATTCCACCGCTTATTCCGCTTTGATCATATTTTTAGTCAAACAAGAAGTTATCCCTCCTAGTTCGAGTAATCGGCAACACGCAGCGGCGTGTAACCATGGTGCCTTAAATATACCTCTGCTATAGGTCCGAACATTGAAATACATTACACTTACATTTAACGAAGTAAAGACGAACATGATTGCTGTAACAAACAACCAAGAATACGCATAGTTAGGGTCAATACTCCAATACAACTTTGTCTATCTGTGCTGTCTACCATGATATTCCGGCAGAGGTGATACACTGTTTGAAAAGTGGCAGATATATTTTATTGGTCTTGTCGTGTTTGTGTTCAATTGGCTTCGACATTTGTCTTATTGGCAAAACGGGGTAAGCGTGGCAAGGCTGGTGGCAGAACTTCGTTGATGGAGACATCAGACTTGCCTGGGGAAGATGTTTTTACGTGTGCACTGAATATATCTACAGGCAGCGAGGCAGCAACATTATGCCATGGGACAAATAGAATAGAATAAAACAGTTTGCAATGGGGACAAAACAGTTAAGTTGTTTTTAATCTACTTCTACAAATACACTCTAAATGTAATAGCTCTACAAACGGAATACTTAGAAGACAAAGCTGACATTCAAAACAAAGAAACGTTGTACAGCTGTTCAACAAAAACAAAACATGGGCATTGATTGATAATCTTGGGCTAAGATAATGCAAACAGAATCATGGTATTTGCACAGATGGAACGTTGCGTAGGGTGAATTTATATTGTTTTGCTTCGCGGAAAAACTTTATTGCATACAAAATCATGAAAAGTTATGTTCAATGAAGAATATATAGGTTATGCGAGAGAAAATATGAAATATATCAACTGTAATAACGATACCACTAGAGACAAGCAGATAGTCTACTCTTCTGTGTTTATCACCTTATCTACCCTTTCATATATAAAAGCACCATGGCAAATTCGGACAGTTATATCATGGTTCACAAGTAGCACGCAGCTACAATACTGTTTGCAGCTCGTACAGATACCGTGGTTGTAAACCAATGTAAACAATACTAATGAGTATACAACGGTTCCGGTAATGGCTAGCCGTTAATATTTTATAAGCGTGGACGCAATGTCTTTTGTAAATAAACAAATTAATAAAACGCGCCTAGGCAAGTTCTACATGTAGCAGAGTAGTCAAATATTATATACCGAGTATGTAGCACACCGAATTGCCGACAAGAAAACAACAGTACAGTTTGTAACCATGTGACCAGACACGGTTACATTGCTAAATTCAGGTTTAATGTTAAAACATCAGGAGTAACGTCATGCATTCAAAAAACTGCTGAAAGGGAAAACGTACAGTTTCACAAACTAAAGGCAACTGTGCACAGTTTTCGTCATTTCACACACTGGGTACTGTCGATGACATCGGTGTGCTTTAAGGAAAATCCTGTAGAAAAACACAACTATAAACGTGCCGGTTCGTGCCGTGCACATCTCCATTTACATGCCACAATACGCTTGTTGTGTGTGGCTGTCGGGGATGAATAATTTATCAACGAAAGCAAACGAATAAAGCTTAGAGACACTAGAGAAGCGTTATGGCAGGCAGTAATGTGACATTGACGCGCATAAAATAAAAATGAAAACATTGCAAAATTTTGAATTCTCCTTATTCCACTGAACAATGTGTCTAATAAACAAACGCTTATACAGATCTGTTGCTTTTATTATTACACAATCTAATTACTTACCACATATTGGTTATTTGTCCCGCGTGTAGCACTATTAATCGTAATTCAAAATAAATACCCCCGAAAGACATACCACGTATCATTTGATTAAAACTGGAATGGGCTTACCTCCATGCCTTATGTACAGCCCGCTTGGTCATAAACCTACTACCATTTTGAATGTCTAAATGTAGTGATATCCGCTAAAATGGCGTAAATTGTGCGGTCGTAGCAAGACAAATTACAGCTGTATAAATACACCGGGACTATGCTTTGATGTCATTCAGCTGTACATCAATCCAATTCCCTTTTTAAAGATACCTGTCACCCAAATCAAACAAACAAACAAATTATAAAGATACTAACAAGTTTAATTATTTTTAAAGGAATAAAATTGTTCAGTTTTATGTTGACCTACATAACACGTTTTCATTTTTTTATGCATCTGGGCTTATTGTAAAAGAAGAGCCCCTTCGTCATTTCCTGGTAAGACAGTGCGGGTTTATTCCAAAGTTCTCAGTCTGCACTAAAACGCTAGATGATACTTGGTGGTTACAAAATGACCAAGTATGCGCTAAAGTGTGCGCTAAACACAGTAAAACAATTGTATGCGACTTTTATGTAGGCAACCCTCAGAGGTTATCACATTATATATGTATCTCCCAACAACAAGTCAGTACTAACACTAGATCCAGGTACCGTCGTTGTATAGCGCATACAATACTGATGGTATAGCTTCTTCAAAATACGCCGTGCAGATTGAGATTTTTTATCCAAACTACACAGAAAGTAAATTTTTTTCAAACGAAATCAACGTGAAAAACGTCTGTCGATATATACCTAAAGCTTTCATTTTAAAGCTCGTTACCTGCACTCATCAATTTTTTCGCCTGTATAAAGTCCAAAACTTTCTCTAGCAACCAGCTATCAAAGTTCTCCTGACATCTTGTTACCTAATTCCCATGCGCCTTTGTTCGTTCACAGCATCTGGCATACGGTACAGTAACAATGTCAAAATCTGCTTCTCCGACAAAGACTCATGGAAATCGGGCGCACACAAAATCTCACATTACAACGGAAGTGGCTATCATAGCTGAGCTAACTGACACGGACACACACAAAAATACAATATTGTTTTTATAATATAGATAGCTAGCTAACTTACCGCGTGTATTATTTCTGTTATCCCCGACGATACTGCTATGAGCAACAGGCTACAGGAAACTGTAGAACGCCGCATCCATTAATATGTCTACTTGAATAGCTTCACCTGTAGCGTTTACCGTGACAACTATAGTTTGTCGACGGACTCAATGGTATGTATTGATTTTAGTTCCTGGGGCACAAGGCAGTGTTTTAGCCGGGACCACTAATACGACAATTTATCGTACTAACTCTATGCATAGCAAATGTTCAGAAAATGTGTATAGGTCTTAACGCGGGTCTCCATGACAACCTTTGAATGCATTTCTCTACAGATGTCAGCTGATATAGACCATTCATAGAAATGAAATGTCTACCGGAAGTTGACCGGCAATTTGAGATCTTATTTTCTGCATGTGTGTTTGACAAACGATTGAATACGTTTAATTTTCAACCAATACAATTAACAATAAGCTTACTTGCGTTTAAATTTATAAATATTTCAAAGGGATAGAATCAGAAGCCAGTGATATATATGAAAACCATGTTGATTTTGAGCTTTTTCCCGCTTTGTTACCAGACCCTCGTGGTGGGTCGTCTGTTAAGACAAGAAGGGTCTGGTTCTTGTCAGACTAAAGTTTTGTCTGGTTAGCCATCCAATAACCGCCAGTCGTAGGCTACTGCCAAAAGAACTTTAGCTTAGTACAGAAATAAAACTTTGAACCGAAAGTTTGCCAAACAATTTCAGCCCGTCGAGTACACAGGCGAACACCGATTTTAATAGTCAGGGCTATGGCAAGCCGTTTTATCACTTCTATTATTATTAGTATTATGTATTATGTTGAATACTTAGTATTATGTATTATGTTGAATACTTTTTCACATATGTGAAATTCATTTTCACAGATATAAAATAAATCTATTTTACATATGTAAAAAAAAAGAATTTTACATAAGTAAAATAAAAGCAAAACTAATTTGACAATATGTAGAATATAAATGTAGAAACGAGCAAACGGCTTGCCATACAGGGCCACGCAGTTCTTGGTAAACAAGTAGGTATCTATTCTGACTGAGTTGGACAAAAAATCTTCAGTGTTCAATAAAAATGTATGAAATTACATTAAGAATAGCGAAAATTTATCTGAGCGAAAATGCACTCTTTGATATGGTAACACGCACAAGTTCGACAATACCATTGGTAGTTACTAAGTATGGATGTTATTATCTAAAGCTCCAGTGTACAGAGCAGGCCAACAATCAACCAACTTTAGCTACCTTCTCAATACGACAACATTCACTGTACTCTGACAACTCTTACAGAAGAAAAAAGACAGATCAGATTGAGGCAGGCCCATCAACAATTAAGGCGTTAAGAGCTGAACGCGTTGCCAGTGGAACTCGATTAGGGTATTTATATGCTGAGCAATCCCAGCACCCAATCCGATATCCGAATCATAGGATTCGTTATCCTCTACAAAATCGGCTTTTTATCTATGTATTAAAATTACTTTTAATTGTGCAAATTATTTGATAAAGTTACAGCCATCTATGGGTCACTCTATATCGCGATTTAGCTACTTCTAACTTCAACTTATTCATGGAAACAGGGAGGTGGTGTGGGAGCGTGTCTGCGAATCGCTTCTGTTTATTGTGCATTAAAGGTTTTATTGGAGAGGAGTTTCATATTTTACGTGTTTGTAGTTGTTTGGATCATTTACGTAAGCGGAATATTCACTCTTAGAAATATTGGTAATATGATAGTTCTTGAGAAGGTTCCGTAAGGAACCATTACGACAAAAAAAGGTTCTTTGATACAAGAAGACAGGAAGAAATATTTGAAACAGTTGCTGTAAGGGATCCATACAGAACCATTAAGGGTTCCACCAGAGCCATGACCGAGGAACCGTAAAGGGTTCCATTAGAGCCTTTTTTTTCTAAAAGTATAATTCAAAATGCCATTATTCCCAAATGTTATGTAAATATATAATTTATTTAATAACCCTTCTCAACGCGATTCACGTCTTGCTGAACCCATTAGCATCAGAATGCGTGGAGCAAAAATATTATCCCGATTTTTTAAAAGTTTAACATTCAGATTCTGTGATACTGAAAACAATAACCCGAAATTCTAAATACAAATAATTGAATGTGTGCATTTAATTTAGTTTTCCATTAAGCCTATTATAAATAAAAGCCTATTATACTAAGTTTGTTAAACGCTGAAACCCTGACCTCTATAACTATGATTTGTAAAATGTTTTCCTCCTATACCAGTTATACTGTTGTCAGAGGGAATGAAAACATTGTTGCATACCGTTCGGCTGACATAATAGAGCGACATCTGTCGGCAGCAATCGAGAATGAATAATTTAACGAGAACATAAGCGCAAGTATAGTAGTCATCGCTTCTGATATTACTATGAGCAATTAAAGCCAATATAAAATATACCTATACCACTTGCTGTTGCATATGCTCAGTAAATAAAATTAATAAAAAAGATGAACTCTAAATTTAAAGTTTACAAAACACAAACACGCACTTATAATAACACCAATCGACAGTGTTATCATGCGTGTTTTTGTTTTAAATTAAATTACACTTTGTTACTTGTAGAACAGATTATAGTTCAGAAAATGTGAGTAGTTTTGGTGGCGAACCGCGACCCTCTGAGTTAGGCACCAAATCACCATCAGTAAAGTCGGGCCACTTTTACCACTCAGCCAAAAGCCCTTCTACCAAAAGAAAGGCAATTACCTTAATAACCTGTATTGCTCTCTCCCCTAAATGAGGCAATTTATTACTGTTAGTATTCACTTTCTTATGACAAGTTTTCCTACAATGGTGGGTAAGGACAACACAAGAGCCCGGAATATACTGTCCCTAAGAATGAACACTAAACGATACCGGTTGTGCGCTCTTAATAGAAATTAACAGACAAAGCACAAGTGGCGTACGTATGGGTGTAATAAACACATACAAATATTTGCCCTGTTGTATATCAAGATTATCACTAACACCTCTTACTGCATGTCAATATTTCACTGACATAAGAAAGAAGCTTTACTCTAATATTTGGATAAAGCGCAACATCTGTATTGGTTCAATGGCCTTAGATCTACAGTGAGGCAATTTACCAAATCTATTAGTTCTGTTGGCGCGGATGAATCTCACATAGTGTAATGAGTATCAGGCTACAGGGGGAACAAAGACACATAGGCTATGAACACCATACTACAAGGAATTCAAACACAGATTAGTTTATGAGCATCAGGCTATATATAATACAAAGAGAGATTACGTTATGCGCAATAGACTATGAGCATAAGGCTACAGGGAAAACACACAAAAAAGCCTTATCAGCAACATGCTACATGGAATACATAGTCTGATAATGCTGTGAACCGTAGACTTCTCTAATAGAATAAAAGACAGATGGCCTTATGAGCAACAGGCCACATAGATTACAAAGGAAGATAGCGTTATGGATAACAGACTACATGTTATACAAAGACAGATGACGTTATGAGCACCAGACTACAGGGATTACAAAGACAGATAGCGTTATGAGCAACAAACTACAGGGATTACAAAGACAGATAGCGTTATGAGCAACAAACTACAGGCAATACAAAGACATATAGCGTTATGAGCAACATACTACATGGATATCAAAGACAGATAGCGTTATGAACAACAGGCCAAATAGAATACAAAGGAAGATAGCGTTATGGATAACAGACTACATGCAATACAAAGACAGATAGCGTTATGAGCAACAGACTACATGGATATCAAAGACAGATAGCGTTATGAGCAACAAAATACAGGGAACATAAAGACAGATCGCGTTGTGAGCAACAGACTACAGGTAATTCAAAGACAGATAGCGTTATGAGCAACATACTACATGGATATCAAAGACAGATAGCGTTATGAGCAACGGACTACAGGTAATACAAAGACAAATAGCGTTATGAGCAATAGACTACATGGATATCAAAGACAGATAGCGTTATGAGCAACGGACTACATGCAATACAAAGACAGATAGCGTTATGAGCAACAGACTACATGGATATCAAAGACAGATAGTGTTATGAACAGCAGACTACATGGATATCTAAGACAGGTAGCGTTCTGAGCAACAGACTACATGGATATCTAAGACAGATAGCGTTATGAGCAACAGACTACAGGAAAAACAAAGATAGATAGCACTATGACCAACAGATTACAGGGAATACAAAGACAGATAGTGTTATAAGCAACAGACTACACGTTATACAAAGACAGATAGCGTTATAAGCAACACATTACAGGGAATACAAACACAGATAGCGTTATGAGCAAAAGATTACATGTTATACAAAGACAGATAGCGTTATGAGCAACAGACTACATGGATATCTAAGACAGATAGCGTTATGAGCAACAGGCTACATGGATATCTATGACAGATAGCGTTATGAGCAACAGACTACAGGAAATACAAAGACAGATAGCGTTATGAGCAACAGACTACAGGAAATACAAAGACAGATAGTGTTATGAGCAACAGACTACATGTTATACAAAAACAGATAGCGTTATGAGCAACAGACTACAGGGAATACAAAGACAGATAGCGCTATGAGCAACAGACTACAGGAAATACAAAGACAGATAGCGTTATGAGCAATAGACTATATGGATATCAAAGACAGATAGTGTTATGAACAGCAGACTACATGGATATCTAAGACAGATAGTGTTCTGAGCAATAGACTACATGGATATCTAAGACAGATAGCGTTATGAGCAACAGACTACAGGAAATAGAAAGACAGATAGCGTTATGAGCAATAGACTACATGGATATCAAAGACAGATAGTGTTATGAACAACAGACTACATGTTATACAAAGACAGATAGCGTTATGAGCAACAGACTACATGGATATCTAAGACAGGTAGCGTTCTGAGCAACAGACTACATGGATATCTATGACAGATAGCGTTATGAGCAACAGACTACAGGAAATACAAAGACAGATAGCGCTATGAGCAACAGACTACAGGGAAAACAAAGACAGATAGCGTTATGAGCAACAGGCTACATGGATATCTAAGACAGATAGCGTTATGAGCAACAGACTTCATGGATATCTAAGACAGATAGCGTTATGAGCAACAGACTACAGGGAATACAAAGACAGATAGCGTTATGAGCAACAGGCTACATGGATATCTAAGACAGATAGCGTTATAAGCAACAGGCTACATGGATATCTAAGACAGATAGCGCTATGAGCAACAGGCTACATGGATATCTATGACAGATAGCGCTATGAGCAACAGGCTACATGGATATCTAAGACAGATAGCGTTAATAGCAACAGACTACATGGATATCAAAGCCAGATACCGTTAAGAGCAACAAACTACGGGGAATACAAAGAGTTATTTTGACGTTTTCACTTGTAGAGTTTACGGTGACCTCTGGCTGATTGGGCTCAGTATTGATTTTAGTTTCCGGGACACAAATCTCTGTCTAATACGACAATCATTGGGTAAACTCTTTTCATAGTGAATGTTCAGTACAGTTGATTTGATCATGGTATATAATCACACAAGTCACCATGGTAACCCTTAAATCCATTCCGATACTAAAGTCAGCATATACATATACACAAGTAGCTCTATTGGTCTTCGTATCAGGTTGTCATTTTGTATATAACCAATAAGCATAAAATAGCCAATATACCTAAGACACAATGTGCCCGTAGACCGTACGCCTGATATACAAGATGTCACATGGTTTATAATTATTGAAAGGCACATTATTTGAATCCATGTAGCCCAAGACTGAATATGAAAGTTAAGACAAGTTTGTGTTTGTATTTGTACATCCTCCGACCACAAACAGATAGTCGGATTGAAGAGCAAAATGTTAAGGCATGAGAACAAAATAATATAATAATTATTAAAAAACGAAAGTTCGAGAGAACATTCGTAAACAATAGCACATGGAATTTAACAATGACAAATGGCAGTACATAGAGGCCCCTGTAATTTCGACATCGAAAACAAATGATAGATCATTACCTGAAATGTCACAACAACTGTATCTTGTCCATGGTCGAAACCTTAATTAGGACTGTACCGCTAGTCAAGAGTGAAAAATGTGAAAGTTATCTTTTCGTGACTTTGGCGGTTATTTCCAGAGGATGATATTAACAACACATATATTTAGAAAGAGGGGGACTTCAAGATTCTAAATATAATGCTATATTATGATTCATTTTATCTAATAATGGCATTGATTAATAAAATCGTCAAATAATTTTTAAAAAAATGGACCTTTGTTTATAATTCTAAAATACCGTCATAGGGTTTTTCTAAATTAAAGTTAGTTTTTGCACAATTGATAAAAATATATTTAAAATATAAAAATCCGCCCTTTAAAAACTATTAGCTTAATATCTTCAAAACGGAAATCAATGTAAAAAATCTGCATCATAGTTTTTTAAATAATGGCTTCAAGATTGTGTCTGCCAAATTTCAAAGCCTTTGCGCAAATATTTTTCGAGAAATAAACGATTTTAAGCGTTGATAATCAAGAAAAATGATAGCGGAGAAAACAGCCAAAACCTGTGTAAATGATTGAACTCTCGATTGTTTTCAATATATTTAATAAACAACATGTTTTCTTAATTAAATGAAATGGCGAAATAGAGTTTAATCTATTTCACCCATTGTTTGGATACAGGATTTGTCAAAAATGTGTTTAAATGTCAGTTTTAACTCTGCAATTTTAGTGATGATGATATTAACAACATTGATTTCGTTCACACCTTTGTTAATGGCTATCAGTAAGAATCCTACTGGGAGCAAGTAGTTTGTAGAAATGTGTATTCTGACACACACATATATGAAGTGATCGATGTTGGCCTATATCGAAAGCGTTCACGACTTATTTTGTTTTCTTATCGTTAATATTTTCGGGTATGTACGTATTGGAGATTTAAACATATAATTGTGAGCTGAACATGTTCAATACTTATAAATAACAGTTCCATTGGCATGCCGAAGAAGAAATCATTTTCAGAGCGTTGTTGGCTGTACACAAATATATTTGTGGGGCAAGAAAATAAGTAGCGGAGTGGGTAAACTTCATTAACCCATCCTATGATATTCATTTTGTGCGTGTGCCGCTTCCATCGTAAAGCGCAACACTCATTCGACAGTCTTAAGTTAATTTTTTAAAGCTAATTTCTCTTGTGGGAAAAGAATAACTCTGTTTGTGAAAACGTTTATTCTCGATGTCTACTGTTCAGCTCTAATACACACCCCAACGGTCATGTAATCGAGCTGTTGACCTTTTGCTAATTGGCTTGTAGTGATAGACAGCAGATAGTCAGCTCAGGTGCGATAATCGTCTAATTCCCTTCCGCCTGCCGATACACATACTCTTTGAGGCACGCATGTTACAATTTACAATTATCTTCTAAAATGACATGCAATATGGTTAAGAACACCGTTAATTGATAACCTTCATGCTTTTACTGTGTGTAAGATTTAAGAGGCTTAATTATCTCCCCTGGAAAATAACTCTGATCTTTTTTAACATGACTTCATGCTTTTCCTATACACTCTGGGTTAACTTTATTAGCTTTAGAGCATTTTTACGAAATAGTGCTCAGCGAAAAGAGAATATTTGAAAGAAAGACTTTTTTCTATTTCTGCTATTTTAACTTTACCTTTTGTGTTTTACCAAGGTATAGTAGCCGTCGTAGAGGTGTATAGTTTTGGTCAAACTTAGCGGCGCACATGTTGTTAATAAAATAAGTGTTTAACCCTTATCGTCGCGTATTTGTCTACATTTCAGTTGAATAAATAGCCAACATCAATCTGTTTGACTAACAAAGTTTAACATCAGCAATACAAGCCAGATTTATTTTCCTCTCTTTTAAGAACGATGGCTGTTAATCTATACTGTACCTTATCAAATGTGGATGTCCATAAAGTTCCATGCTAAGTGCCTCTTACATGTAACATGCAGTACGGTAATAAGATAAAATTGTACTAGTATATAATTTAACAGAAGGTTACAGTACAACAGGGTATTATTTAACGACACATCGAATGTATACATTAAATCAGGTGTACCGTCATTACACGCATTGCTTCGCCATGTAATTCTCATCATTGTCGTTGCATGAAAAAACGCAGCTAGCATTCGTTAAGTATGATCAAGCTGATTCCGATTCCATCATCACAGAATAATGGTAAATCTACCGATTATGTATGCTCCTTTAAGATCTTGCTGGACCCCTTGGGCTTAAAAGTTAGGTATTCAAACTAAATGTTGGTGAAAAAAATAATTCGAAATTCTATAGCCTATAATTTAGTTTTCCCATGATCATATATTTAAGTCGCAAAACTTTAATTGCCTATTTCTGGCACCTCTTTTTTAAGCAGACTCTACAATTTCCAAGGCAAATTTCTAGAAAACTATATACGTTAGAAACTTCAAATTTGTACCATTGTAAAGAGCCCAATGCAATCTAGTAAACGGTGCCTCTTTTTTTAGAAATTCGTCCTTGATGTTTTTTAATGTTTTCTGAAAGTTGTATTTTACATTTTTATAAGACTTTCCAAGGTGGGATAGACAAAAAAATCCACTGGGATCGTTCTAATCATAATGTTTAAACAGCGAGGCACTAGACTTAATACATCGGGTGTCCTGAAAATCGACCAAGGGGTCTAGCTAGAACTTAATAGTGATGTCATCATATTTCCAAATTTGCCATTTGAATACAATGCCGTTATTTATTTACCGTTATAACATGTGGTCATAGGCATGTTAAATTGCATTGTAATGCTATATTTACACAGCACTAGAAGGGCTATGACTTCATCGAGAAGGTAACGCTCTCCCGTCTCAAGAAAAATAATGAATGGGACAAAAGGTTTTGTGTTACAAGTAAGCGAGAAAGTTAATACTAACTTCAAGTAGTGAATAAAAACAATGTTCACTAAAGAGTCATCAATACAAACCTGACAGACAAGAAAGGAAACCACACGTACAATAAAACATTTGCAAGGCTTAATGTGTTACACCTGGGGCGAGTATGTCTAATCTAATCCCAGGTTGCACAAGCAAGAATTAGGCAAACAACATTTAAACTAAATTGTATATGTACACACAAAAAAGTGTGGAAATAGTGATGAACAATGATGGGACTTTGCTGTGAATGGTTCGTTATGGCTGGCTCGATGTTTGAATGAAATACAAATTGTATTGCCTTTCAAGTTGCGGCGTCACGGTAAAGTCTAAGTCTAAAAGGATATTACCGACAAACACACACACATACTCAACACTCTACAAAATAGCAAAGGGTCAGAGTCACAAATATCGGCAAAATTAGTCCTTTCCCATGATGAGAAAGATTAACTGAATCCTTCAGTCTTCGTTTGACGAGTGTAGCTGCCCGGAATGTAATAACATCCCGGAATGCAATTAATATTACATTCCGGGAACAAGGTCTACCATTAAGTCAAATGTAGTAAAATATAAGTACTTTTTTACAATTCCTATAAATATAATTTTAAATTACTTACAAAATCTCGAGTAACATGATGTTCTCTATATATGCCTCGACTACATTTCTCTTCTTCTCTGCGTTTTATTATCAAACTGAATACAAGTGTTTATCTCAAAGCACAATTGACAATATGAGACAATGAATGGCTTGTCGTTTAAAGTCAATCATTATACATTTACATAAAATTTTGCAATATATACGCATCGTCCTCTGATCCATAAGACAAGACTTTTGAACAGTTGTATGTGAGACTACACTGTTATGTTAAAACCATACATTATTTTAGCTCAACAGGGCTACAAAGATATGAGAGTAGCAGTTTTACGATAATACAATAAAGGCTACTAACGCTTTTAGTATTCTCGTGTTTCGCAAAACGGTGTTGGTCGCGATTTGATTGATTGATTGATTAATTTGAATTGGATTGATTGATTGATTGATTTGGATTGATTGCTTGAATTGATTGATTGGTTGATTGGATTGATTGATTGATTGGTTGGTTGATTGATCGATTGATTGATTGATTGATTTGGATTGATTGATTGGTTGAATTGATTGATTGGTTGATTGGTTGATTGGATTGATTGATTGATTGGTTGGTTGATTGATTGATTGAATGACTGACTGACTGACTGACTGACTTACTGACTGACTGACTGACTGACTGACTGACTGACTGACTGACTGACTGACTGACTGACTGACTGACTGACTGACTGA
>JAQQZZ010111288.1:0-15413 GCA_030265115.1 Mopalia vespertina | reverse complement strand
TACCCCTGGGAGCTGCCCTGGGGGCGGGGACGACTCCAGGAAGGAGGTGGTCCAGAACCGCTATTGTTTATACTACTACATTTGAGATAATAACAAAACAATGAACATGTATGTAGGACAGTTTTATTCCAAAATGTTCTCATTTGAACAATATAATTTACACACAATTGTGAAACCTCCATTCTTCTTGGAACCTCTGGGGAACCTGGGGTGGGAGGTACAACCGGGCTGGGAACCCCGGGTTCAAAGGGTTAAGTCATCAAAGAGAATATGTCCGCCAAACATGGGTTATCTAAATTTCGAGTTTCCTCGGACTATCCCGAAGAGCGGGGTAAGCCTTCTCACTTGCAATACTAATCTCTCGTCTCCAGCTGTGTCCGAATCCATCAATATACTCTGTAATAACATAACTTACATGTAGGACAGTGATAAGCAGCACTGCTCAATTTAACTTGAGTTCTACCTCTGCCCGATCATGCTGAATGCCCAAAGCTTCCTTCTATGTCAAAATGGAATCCTGTAAAGTGGCAGAGAGTTTACTGACAAACTGCATGCAGGGTTATTTTAAATAATATATTCTGACAAAGACCTGAATTTGATTTGTATAACAACAACAGCGTTTTTGAACATGTTTCTTTCTTTCATGGACTAGAATTCAAGTTCAACATCTTGCCTGGCAACAAATTAAGTATTCTGCTCTACATTTCAGCAATGGATTTCAGTTTTCATGCAATATTTTTCCCCATAAAACATAAGCAAATTTATTTATAAAGGGTTACATTGAGTTTTTCTAAGTTTTTGACAACTGGTATTTGGTTGTCAAAAGCGACAGGAATCTATCCCTGGTACATGTAGATTAAATGTTAAAACGTGGAAAGGGAGACAACTTTGTAATTATGAAAATCCATAATAAATATGTAAATAAAATTGATGATATCTGTTTCTTTCAGATGTTTGAAATGACGAAATCTGTTGAGCCACCGTATTCTTATTGGTCAATTGTTCGAGCACCACGGCCTCTCATCCTCATCAGAGTTTTTAGAGTCTTCCTAAAATTCCAGCTTCCCAAAAATAGGATCAACTCCATTTTCAAGTAAGATGATATAACTAAAGGCAGAATGAAACGTGTTTGTTCAGTCCTATGAGCCTCTAGCTAACAACAGAATACTTTCACTGTAACTTCTCGCGCTGACTTAACAGAGTATGGAAAAAAACAGACTTAAATACTTCTCATTGTAGGATAGCAGGCCTGTGCTGTTGGGGAGACAGTCAGAACGGGGTTTCCCCAAGGTTATGCAAACTTAATTTAGTTGGACTTATTCATAGGTTTCTCAAATTGTTTGCAGTCTTCATCTAAATTTGAATTTTGCTACTGATTTTGACAAATTTTGTCATCCGATAATCAATCAAGTTCGTGTTTTAAAGCAATTTTGCTTTATTTTTCAGCAAGGCATATTTATGCATTTAAAACAGCAACAAACCAGGGGAAAATGCAAATGTTAGGTTTTAAGAGGACGGATTTTTAGGTTATGCCGGAAAAGATTTACTGTAAGCGTACAACATTTAAGTGTAATACACTTGAGCATGACATTAAACATGAATCAATCCATCCAATTTACATACACAAAAACAATTCCAGGGTTGCAAATGAAAATAATTTCACAAATTACATTTAGAGAGTCAATACTGCCCTTATGGAAGGAAATACATGCCCAAATGATACACAAATGGCCCCTGGTCTGAAATCTTTTATAAATAAGATAAAAAATTCTATATATAGTTATTCACATGTCTTATATATACAACCTCCTTGATGGAGATGAGCAAATCTATCTGGATGTGCAAATAGAAAATATCTACTTCAGATATCAAAATGTTGCTAATGTTATGTTCAATCTTATATCACATACACACTTCACGTAATATGAAAAATACTCATGTATATAAATTATAACAAAAAAATCTACCAAAATATTTAACAAGACTTTATTTATTTAAATCATGTAAATTTATATATTCTTTGTTATCAATTTATAATATATATAAATTTATAAATATTGTATTTAATTTTATATTCCCCACACTACATGCTTTTTGAATATATATATTTTAAGAATTTTGAAAATCTTTAAATATTAAAACACTTTATTTCATTTTAAATCACACATATTTACATATGCTTCCTGAAGGCTAGGTCAGTAACCTGACAAATTTGAGATTCAACAGTACTGGCTACAGAAAGGCAATATTCATTAAATCCATTTGAAATTCTTTGTTGGCCACTGATTTTCTCATAATTAACTAGAAAATATTTACCAGCCTTTTCATGTATTCATTTTAACTGAAATAGAAGAAATGATTGTCACAGTGATCTATAAAAAAATCATTAGTTCCTCTGAAGACGTTAACATAATACACAAATAGGGTAATTTTGAAAAACGATAACTTCATTTTAACTCAATATTTCAGCATTTATTATGCCATCATAATAATTGTAATTACAAAGTGGGCAACAACAAAACTTATATACAGGTTATGAATAGATCATACAGATACAGCTAGAAAAACAAACCAGATAAAATATACATTATTATACATGGCTTTATAGTTTTTTTGAAGGAAACTTAATACAGTGACTAAACATTTGTCAGGAAACAGACAGTTAAGCTATGTTATATAAACAAATGAGGCCAAATAGAGTTCATATAAACAATTAAAACAGACAAATATAGTTCTTTAGTAGCTATAAGTCCATGGTTAAGGATTGGTCTCTGTCTGCAAATTGCTAAAGCTTCCTTTAATAATAGATCAGACCAGTGCATGATTGGCCGACAATAGATGTGTTGGGTAATACAATATCAGAGTCATAGGGGGTTCGGAGCTGTTTAAATGATCAGGCAAGCTAAATGTCAGAGTCATAGGGGGTTCCGAACTGTTTAAATGATCAGGCAAGCTAAATGTCAGTCATAGGGGGTTCGGAGCTGTTTAAATGATCAGGTAAGCTAAATGTCAGAGTCATTGGGGGTTCGAAGCTGTTTAAATGATCAGGCAAGCTAAATGTCAGAGTCATAGGGGGTTCTGAACTGTTTAAATGATCAGGCAAGCTAAATGTCTTTTAAATTCTTGAAAACATCATTATACAAATGAATTAGAATTAGGGTGTCGTCAAAGTATCTATATATAAGTTTTGTTGTTGGTCACTTGTACTTATCTCCTGATGAAATATTGAGTCAAAATGAAGTAATCGTTTTTCTGAATTACAGTGATCTATAGTTTACACAATTCAGCTTTAGAGGATTTGCTTACAAAAGTGAAGCTTTCCTCCCAAAGTTCAGAGAATTTCTTTGAGAACCTGGTGCCTGGTTCATATCAGTGCAGCATAGGGTGTCTTCCCATGCTATTCTGGAGATCTTTCTACATACAGTTGCTAGTGAACTGACGATTCACTCAAAGAGCATGTCAGAGGAGTAGTATAGACAATGGGGGTTCTGGGCCACTTTTTCCTGAGACCAGAGGCCAACACTATAGTGTATTTTTGCGTATACGCTACCACGATGCTTCGGCTACTATCCTTCGACACTAGTAGTAGCCCAAGACATACTGAGCAATCCCGTATTTTTGCGTATACGCTACTCATTTTTCAGTTGCCCAAGTCATAACGAGCAATCCATACTATGGCATTGTCGTGCCCGCCACGGCCACCATCCTTCGACTTCTTGTAGCCCAACACTATGGCGTATTTTTGTGTACAAGCTACTGATGCTTGTCGTGCCGGATACCATCCTTCGACACTAGTAGTCCCAAGGTATCCCATACTCCCCCAGCTCTCTAGATGGGAAACCCGGGAAATGCTGGTATCTTGCTGTGCAGTGCTTGGTATCTTGCGGTGCAGTGCTTGGTATCTTGCTGTGCAGTGCTTGTCTTGAACAACGTTGCCAGCGACGACACGGATGGCCCGTTGACAACCACCTCGCTGAGGTCATGAGGGTCTGGGGTCTCCTCTCACCAGGAGGTGAAGACATGGACAGCGCCTTCCCGGGCGTGCTTCTTTTTGGCGCGCCCCACAATCTTCGCGGGCTCGGCCTCGAGCTTGCCTGCTGCCGACGGCCGGTTGAGGTCAAAACCGACGGCAAAATCGACGCCCCAAGTCTGCAGCGTCTCGGCGCTTGACCTCGTTGGCCGCTCGGGTCGTGGTGGTCACGGTGTAGGGGAGGGCCTCTAGGGCCACGCGAGAGCGAGGGTAGGCTGGCCGTATGCCAGTGGCGGTTCGTAGGTGCGGCTTAATGCTGATGCTTGTTTTGTGTGCGTCATTATTGACAGGTATGCCCTATGATCATCAGTATACCCTATGATCATCAGGTCTTCAAATGAATATTGTCTCGACGTCTATTGCAGCAAGCCGGTGGAACTCGGACTCCAGGGCCTGCTTTCTCTTCGGGTATGTCGCGAGGTGGATGTAGCCTGCCCCACAGCCACGGCACAGCCCAGTGGCGGACCGCAGACCTACTCCGCATTTGCCACACGGTTGAGTGCCGCCCTTCTTTCGGAGGCACATCAGGTGGAAATTACAGTGTGTGCCCAGGCAGGAGCGACGGCAGAGGTTTGTTCCTCGAGTCATTGCGTATAGGTGTTGCTTATCACCTCGTATTGGGTATATCTAAAAGGAGTGCTCTTTTTTACACCTGGCTGGGGGGTGCCCCTTCTCTGGCAGTCTAGTTGTGGTCAGTGCATGGGCCTTTTTTTTTGGCAATTTACGGGTTACACGTGGATTCAAAGAGGCAGTATGCTCACCCCCTTGCTGCTGGGGGGTGCCCAGGGGGGTGGGGCGCCCCTCTTCTGGTCTCAGGAAAAAGTGGCCCAGAACCCCCCTTGTCTATACTACTAGAGGTTATGTAGGTGAGACAGAATGTTTACCAAATGCAAGAGAGTCCTCCCAAAAAAAAAAAGATAAAATGTGATGCATGGCCAGGGCTTCTATTACATGCAGCTGTCATATTAAATAATCATCGTCATAAATCTTTATAATAACACATACATGTATATAACAATACTGGTTTTCATTGGAGGGCTGTCTTAGATAATCTGTCATATATTCATTTTTCAGGCGATCAAGTCAACAAATCTACAATGTGACAATATTCTTTCTTTTCTTCATGTCTTTGTATGGTATCCTTGGAGTTCAGTTCTTTGGAGAGCTGAAATACCATTGTGTTGTGAACAGGACAGATTTTGATCCAAAGTATGTATGGGCTCATATCCTAACTCATCCTGTGTTCTTCTTTTCATTTATGTTCTTCTCAAAAGACTTATCTTGTATACAAATCTATCTTAAATTTGTACTGAATGTTCCTTCAGCAATCAACCGAGGATTGGGAGGGAGCTTCCTGTTGCCCTGGTGCTCTCAGAGTTAAGAGGCAACATGAAGCGAATCTGTTTGTGATGTCTTTGTGTTATGTCCTGTGATTGTCATGTCATCTCATCTATGGCCCCCTATATATATATATAGGTGGGGCATATAGAGATTGTTTTTTTCGTCTGGCAGTCCGTGTGTGCGTGCATCCCTGCATCCAAAATATCTTGTCTGGACCATAACTCAGTTACTATGTAGCATGCCACTTTAACACTTACACATAACATTCTTCTCCATATGCAGATGTGCAACATAAAATTTTCCCGCAAATTTATACAAATTTCGACATAAATTATGCAAATAAGCTGTCTGCTGTTCAACATATCTTGTCCAGACCATAACTCAGTTACTATGTAGCATAGCACTTTAACACTACACATAATATTCTTTTCTATATGCAGATTACAACATGAAACTTTTCCCACTACATTCAAGCAATCTATGATTGCTTCTTTTCTAGTAAATATATATTTTTTAAAATTCCTTTGATTTGTGTTGAAGCAGTTGAAGCAATCAAATAAATTGTTTTCAGGTCAATCCGTGAAACATGGATTCGATCAAAGTATGTTGAGAAGGCCTTTGTTTCTAAACTTCCCGGCCCTGCTGATTCTCGTTCACCTGAGGGACGCAGGATCCGAGGGTGGAGTGTCTGTCGAAAAACACGGAGATCTCCGGCAAGGTCATTATCTAAAGATAAAGAGACATCAGAGTCAGATGAAGACAAACTTGATGTTACCAGTGGGTTAATGGAAGGTATGTGCATAAGTTGTGTAAAAAGATTATATGTCCCAGCCTCCAGCTGATGATAGGGAGTAATAGTGATTAGTAGAGAGTAATAGTTAGTAATAGTGATTAGTAGAGTAAATAGTGATTGGTACAGAGAAATAGTGAGTAATAGTGATTAATAGTGATTAGTAGAGAGTAATATTAAGTAATAGGGACTAGTAGAGTGATTAGTAGAGAGTAATAGTAAGTTGGTTTCATAATTGATAGGACATTGAATCCTTGGAGTTGCTCAGTGTCCCCGAGCTGTGGCTGAGTGATTTGGTGTCCGTGGATTGTTATTGAGTTGCCCCAATGTCTGTATACTGTAACCGAGTGGCCCTGTGTCTGTGTACTAAGTGGCTCACTTTTAGTGTACTGAGTGACCCTTTTCGAGTGTACTGAGTGACCCAGCGTGAGTGTACTGAGTGACCCAATGTCAGTGTTTTGAGTGACCCAATGTCAGTATTTTGAGTGCCCCAATGTCAGTGTTTTGAGTGACCCAATGTCAGTGTACTGAGTGACCCGATCTTTGTGTACTGAGTGACCCGATGTCAATGTTTTGAGTGACCCAATGTCAGTGTACTAAGTGACCCAATGTCAGTGTACTAAGTGACCCAATGTCAGTGTACCGAGTGACCCAATGTCCGTGTACTGAGTGACCCCATAACAGTGTAATGAGTGACCCAAATTTTGAGTGGCCAGATGTTTGTGTACTGATTTACGTGATCTTTGTGTACTGAGTGGCCTGGTACTGGTGTATTGAGTGGACCACTGTGAGTGTACTGAGTGACCCGATGTTTGTGTACTGAGTGGCCCGATGTTTGTGTACTGAGTGGCCTGATGTCTGTGTACTGAATGGCCCAATGTTAGTGTACTCAGTGACCTGATGTGTGTTGACTGAGTGGTTCGATGTCCATGTACTTAGTGGCTTGATGTTTGTGTACTGAGTGACCTGATGTTTGTGTACTGAGTGACCAGATGTTTGTGTACTGAGTGGCCAGATGTTTGTGTACTGAGTGACCTGATGTTTGTGTACTGAGTGGCCAGATGTTTGTGTACTGAGTGACCCGATGTTTGTGTACTGAGTGACCCGATGTTTGTGTACTGAATGGCCGATGTTTGTGTACTGAGTGGCCAGATGTTTGTGTACTGAGTGACGTGATGTTTATGTACTGAGTGGCCCGATGTTTGTGTACCGAGTGACCCGATGTTTGTGTACTGAGTGGTCTGATGTCAGTGTACTGAGTGACCCAGCCTTCGTGAACTGACTGGTTTTCTATAATGCCTGAAAGAAAAGTTTTATATAAGTCAACTAAACACAGCTATAAGAAGTTTCTTTACAGTTCAGTGAAAACAAAGGAGGTCTTTTATTATTTATATAAACTAATAATTCAGAACATTCATGGATTACAAGTTTTCCTTTCAGTACACAAGTCTTTTATTTTCTAACCATTGTGCCTATTTTTTACTTGCATTTTACTTTCTTTGTAAAGCTGAGTTGAATTTTATTTTTTTGTTCTTGGTCATTATTTTTTGTTCTTAGTGTTTTAATTTATATCTTTGTTCTAACTGCCATTTTATGTTTGTGTTTTGTCTGCTCGATGCTTGCTTATGTGTTATATTTTGTGGGTTTTGAAATCTTTGAAAACAGGAGGAATGTGCATGTTGAATGGTTTAATGTATGCTTTGGATGTTTATTTCTTATAGCATTCACTTTTAGGAAATGAACTGCAGTAGTTCATATGTTTTGTTTTGTTTGTTTTCAATTCTTTAAGCGACCTCATCCTAATATCTTATTTATTTTGCCCCTACCCCTTTTTATAAAACGTATGAAGCATATAGGTTTTGCTTTTTCTGTTCATATCTTTATGTCGGTGTCCTTCTGAGAAGTTTGGCTTGCCACAAATCATATTTAACTTATGAAACTTTACATTCACACACTTTATGTCCCCATATCCTCATTTCCCAGGGCATATAACAGCACATAAGAAGTGCAATAAGGGCACCTGTAAACATGTTTGTGCAGGCTGGATATTCAACTTAGCTTTCTGAACTGTCAGTGGACAAACACATCATTGTCAAATAATGCACTGTCAACTTAGTTTCCCAGTAATATCCATTATTTCTCACCATTTACAAATGTACATGGGAACTTAAATAAAATGTTGGTACATTGTGTTGCAGTTTTTTTTAAACGTTTTGAGACATTCATTTTAAATAAAAGGTACATAATTTGTGCACATAATCAACTTTTTCCCAATTCAGTTATTGATCTGGAAACTTAAACAGCCTTCCAAATACATTTGTCTGTAGGCAGTTTTCTATCTTGGTTAGTATTGGATGCATAGTATTAGCCAGACATCAAGAAATGGGTGTCTCAAATCACCATTTTTACAGAAACATTTTACCATTACCCTATCTTTCCCATGTTAAATTTGAATGAAACAGGGTGTCTCAAATGGCTCCTTGGTTGTCTCAAAGACACTGCGAAACCCCTCTGGCTAACACTATGATTGGATGCTTTTTTTAAACATTCAGTTAACATGGTCAATACACATTTTCCCTCCAGTTTTAACCGTTTCCATGTTGACATGTCCTGTTTTTATATGTTATATAAACACATAACAAATAAAACTCCTCCATATATGGGCTGAAAACAATTATCTATACCCTACTTATAATAAACTTGTTAAAAGTTAACAGTCTAACTAAAAAGTTACTAACCCCTCCTTCTCTCCCATCCCGTTCCTCATTCTCCGGCACCCATATACAGGCAATGGCCCCCTAAAATGCCAATGCAATTACACATAACATGTGCCTCCTTCACATCCATGCCCTGCCCCTCTACCCAGATGTGTGTGTCTGTGTGTGTACAATACATGTGGCAGATAGATTGCTATTGTTCTTCACAGCTGTCTTGTCTGTGTCGTCAGATAGTACAGGAAAAGATAATGACAGTGGGATTGGAGGAAGTGCTAATGATGTTCTCGTCTTTGGGACAACAGGATTGCTCAAGTCTGATATTAACCAAAGTAAGTATAGTGTCCATACGCTTCATCCACAGTCATGCCTCACCCACAGTGATACATCTACCCCATAATTATACACTAAAAAAAGAAGATACATTTACGAGGCTTAACCCATATTCAGTTAAAAAAAAAGAAAAGAGACATTTACAGGTCTGGTTTTCTCTCCACAAACTTATGTTATAATGAACTAAATCCATCTTGAAAATACAGATCTATACACTTATGTTGAACAAATTGAAGATTTCTTTCTTGATTCTATCCAATATTTGAATGCTGTCTTTGTGGAATGAAATGCATGAATATAAAAGAGTTTGTTGACTGTCTCTAAAGTTTTCTCCAGGTGAAAACAGTCAGAGTTTGTATTCTTTGTGGAGTTTCCCTCAAATATATATAGACTGCGATGAATACAACTTGAAAGAAGCAAACAAATAATGTATTGGAGTTTCTATCTGCATTTTATTTTCAAGTTTTTAGTTTGATTGTTAATGTTATCTTCCGTGCAGTCTGATCAATGACACAGGATTCATCAGTTTTCTTGAAATTTGAAATCATACAGTGTTCATACAGTGTTTATTTTTTCAGTAATTCATTTCTTTTCATGCATGACAAAAATCCATTTTAACTAAAAAATATTTCTTCTATATCTTCGTATTGTAAGCAGTAATTTTTTATTCTATACATGTTTAAAACATTTAAAGGGGCCTGCTGATGTGGCGTGTTCCAATACTGATTTTCACAGGATCAACCGTTTTTAGATAAGTCATTGTAAAAAGTGGACAGCCCAATTCCATCCTAAATTAAGTGAAAGCTAGATCAGACATTTATAATTTTATGATTTCTGGTAGAGATAGACCTGCATTCCTTTAACTTTGGGATTATTCTTTAAGTTGCATTTAGAAGTCAGAAATATATATAAGATGCTTGGTACATACTTGAAAACGATCTCTGGACTAAGATAGAAACATAGTATCCAATAAGCTAAACGGTTGTTATCCATACCAAGTCTTTCCATCTAATTTGGGGTTATTGTCATACTTCTTTTCATCTCTTAGGTTTAGATTTAGAAAGTTCAGAAGATTCTTGTGAAGAAGAGGTGGATGATGGGAAATCGACGACTTCGTGGGAGTGTGTTAGCAAACTCGACCCAAACACACTTCTCTATAAAGCTGCCCAGGCGAGGAATTTAGCAGTGATGTTAGAAGCTCTAGCTCACGGGGCTGAGCCCAATTGGGTGAATGCTGAAGATAAGGGAAAGACACCGCTGATGAAGGCTGTAGAAACAGTATGTTATTGGCTTTTCTTTATCAATGCCTCTATCTAGGGTACAAGTCTACACGATAAAATGGTGTATGGTCACTACTCATAAACTGGTAAACAATACGTTTTATTGGGTTATTCAACTGTCTTCAGTAGTGATCAATGAACATTGATGAATAGCAGTCTGCGTTTTTAATGCTGGGCTGGTCAAAGCCAAACTTTGGAGTATACTTACATAATAGGGGAATATAAGTATGATTTAGTGGAGCTACAGTGTACATGTATACATAATATATAATACCGTTTAGCTTTAACCCTAAATAGACATCAATGAATTCTACATGAGCAAGTATAGTCTCTTATAAGTTATAATTATAAGTAAAAATCATTTTTCAATATAAAGATGACCATTTCATTACGGTGCCCAAATCATAATTATATTTAGTATGTTTTTTTAGAAGGGAACATTGTTTAAAATTCTTCCAGGCCTGCAGATGTAGTTCAGTGGTTAGCATGTCAGTTAGCTGATGTACTGTCCATGTTCTGTTGCCTGGTTCCAATGCTTGTGTTGACCCCAGGTATATGAGGAGTCACTTGATGTGCTTCCGGCAATCACAGGGCTGGTTTTTTGCCATTTTAAGTCCGCCAAAGTGAGAAGAGGACAACTTTTCATCATGGGAAATACCCTTGAGTATGAAGTTAATCCCAATCAAACAATTAAATTTAGTTTTTTTCCAATAGCTTTCTTAAACATAAATGCTCCCAAGATAAACTTTTTGCACCTGAAACCTTGTATTGGATGCTTTCAAAACAAATGCGATGAACAATTTTTCATTGTTGAATCTGGCCAACTTAGAATACATCATAATGGCTGACTTAGGGAAGTATTTTGTTTTTCTTTCCAGGGTTCATTAGCAGCTTGTGAGTTTTTGATGTTGAATCTGGCCAAACTTGACAGAAGGGATGAGAATGGTCAGACACCCCTGCATCATGCTACATTACTGGGGCATACAGGGTAAGTGCAATGGAAAGCTGCTGAAGGGATTGGACAAGCCCTTAGGGCATGTGAATGGACACGAGGAAAGAACATATTTCTAGCTGAATATTGCAAAAAAACTATCTTTTTAGTTGTGTTGATTGATTCCAATCTAAGGTTCTGTGAAACATGGGATAACATATAAACATGTATGTAGAGTGTTGGGCCTGTAACCCAAAGGTCCAGGGTTCGAATCCCGGTGGAGGCAAGCAAATTTTCACTCTTCATTAATTTCAAAATATAAACATGTATGTTGCATTTTGAATGTTGATTAGCACAATAATGGATACAGACAGAGTTTATGTTTATTTTCAACTGCCATGTTTGTCTGATTAATGTCAATAAACCATAAATAAAGGGTAGCCTCTAGGGGACTTACATGTTACTGTTCTGATCTAAGAAGCCAACCTATTAGGTGGGAGAAAGCTTGTCAACTGAGATCAGAATCGTCAGCCTTCTATTAAGTGATACCTGTTTGTTTATCTATCTATCTATTTATGGTTTATAGTTTATGATGAAACAGCAGCGTTTGATTTCAGTTCGCTTCTGGAATGAATGATTCTTAAATACTTTTAATGTAAATCCCTGTAGAATACTTAAGAAGCTAGCATTGTATAAAAATGTTATCAAATTGAATGTTTTATAGCAAAAATTATTATAAAGCATGAGAGAAAACGGTAAACAAGACTTAAGTTCAACTTTTCATTGAATTTTGTTTGTTGAAAATCAGACAGAATAAACAGAAACTGTTTTTTGCGCAGCTCGTTTTGACATTAAATCATTGTAATAGCTTGTGAGTGTTAGATGTCATCTACAATTGTTTTGAAAATGACTAAATGTTGGTCTTGAAATTTCTTGTAATTTGCAGGCAAGTTTGTCAGTTTTTAAAAAGAGGAGCTGATCAACAAGCTCTAGACAACGAAGGCAGGGTAAGGACTTGTGCTTTTCTGTATTGACTAGGGACTTTAAGTACGGATATCTTTCTCGAGAATGTCTGGCATTACTGGATTCTACATGTCTCTCTCTCAACTGTCTGGCAGCCAGCTTAGTGGTAGCATGTGTGCTTACTAGTCCTATTTAGATTTAACGTTCATGGGATCGAGTCTGTCTGTCGACCATTAGGTATATGAGTGAGTCACACTATATGGCTTTGACAATCGCAGGGGTGTTTTTTTTTAGGTTTCCTCCCAGTTTTTCTTCGTTATTAGGCACGGAGCCGTGTGAAGTGGACAATCTGTCATCATATAAGTGAAATACCCTTGAGTACGACGTAAAACCCCAATCAAACAAACAAACAAACAAACAGATAGGACAATCACCAGGACTCAATACAAATACCAAACAACAGATCAGCTTCTTGTTGCCACTAAAGTCTGAGATCACCAAAGCAACAGGAATCTGATCTGTTTTTTGGTCTTTGTATTGTGTCAGGTGATTGTCCTATCTTGCCTTTGTTTCTGGTCACTGACCTCGTACCTTGAGTAAAAACCAAACAACCAAACAAACAATACATCTAACATTATCCTTTACTTTGTCACCACGCTGTCCCGCCAAGGTCTAGGCCATTCAGCGCCAACATCAATCGTATTCTCACAATGTCATGACGTAGGAAGTAGAATTGATTCTATTTAAGAATGATGTGCAATGTGTAAATAAATTTATATGTTTTCCAAGCTAGAATTTTTCAAATTTCTTGATGGTTTTATACTCTTTGGATAAGGACTTTGTCTTTGCAACGCATTCTTAGTGACATTATTTAGCCACTGGAGGGAGAGGTAGCACTTAACAGTTGAGGTTTTGATAGTGTGGCTATACTGATGGGGTACATTGCCCCAGTTTCAATCATTATCGCCCTCTGGGCTGAAGGCGGTTTGTTTGAAGATTAGCACTACTGCCTTTACTTGGCACTGGAGGAAAATTAATTTTCCAACATAATGGAAAATGCTTCACATCTTTGTTGTGCTAGTGTCAATTATTGTTGGAATACAGTGCCGTCTCATGGGTAAAACCCCAATCAATCAATCAAATAATCATTACCAAGGCATTTAACAGCAATAAACCAAACAATGAATCCATGAGTCTTCATATATGTTAATAACACTTCAATGGAATACAGTTTGTATAAATCTACTCAGGAAACTTCCAGATCAAGCTTGACTTTGGTGAGCAAGTTTTGCATTTTATTTGACAAAATTACAGCTTTTTTAACTTCCAAAAGTCTGAGGGTATAGTACTTGTATTGCACTCAAAACTATGTTTTGTTTTCAGAACCCCCTGTCTATTGCTGTGTCCACTGCCAACGCTGATATTGTTACACTGTAAGTATATCATTGATGTTGTGGTGCTGAATAAACACCACTGTTATTAACATTACACATATAAACATTAAAATAAATAATTTTCTATTTTCTACCATGAGCTGAGGGAGTCACATGATGTGACTGGCAATCATGGGGTGGTTTTTATGAGTTTTCCTCATGGTTTTTACACCATATTTAAGTTTGCCAGAATGAAAAGTGGACCATCTGTTGTTCTATAAGTTAAATACCCCTGGGTACGACATCAAACCCCAATCAAACAAAACAGACAAACGAACTCTTACCTACATGTTATAACCATTACAGTAGGTCATTAGATTTCAAATTGCCTATTTAGTCTGTCTATCATGAAAAAAGAGACAATATGAAGGGTATGTGTGTTAGCTTTTCATCTGTAGCTGTCTTCTGGCTATTAAAGGACTGTGTGTTGTGTGGTATATCTTTATGCTATTAGCTGTGAGGAACACAAAATCTATCAATCTAGCAGATAGTTGTGTAGGATGTCAGGGCTAGTCAGTTCTGTGATAGATCTGCTAACCATGGTGATATGCTGTTTATTTCCAGATTGAGATTAGCCAAATTAAACCAGGAAATGAAGGAATCTGATACCCTAGGAAATCCAGGTATGTGTTTGTAACTGTCCCTCACCTACAAGCAGAATGGGCCTCTCGGATATTGTAGTTTAACTGGACTGTTATATTTTATCTTGTGACTATCTGTATCATCCCATCCATCGGAGGGCTTGGAGGGAGCTTTCTAGTGCCCTGGTGCTCTCGGAGGTGTAGGGCACCACAAAGCCGATCCCATTTGTAATACATCGTGGTATTGAGTCCTGACCCTCTAGCTTTTAAAGGGAAGTATGGTTTAAGTATATGTATGCTGTCAGCAAGGGAGGAACATTCATTCTCCATCAGAGTATTTGTATATATAAAAACTTCACATTATGGTTGTTCTGCTGTTATCTCTATGGAAATACTGGGCTGTCATACAAATGATATATCCCAAGGACTGCACTAAACACCAATCAATCAATCAATCAATCAATGTATTGTGTCATGTGATTGTCCTGTTTTCTCCCTGTCTTGTCTGTGTGTTGCCAGTGTTGTTCATATGAGTGAAACAACCTTAAGTACCATGTTAAACCCCAATCAAACAAACAGTCTTCACATCAAGGGTTAGCAGTAGCAATTGAAACCATTATCCTCTCACAACAGTACCTAAGAAATAAGTTAATAAAAATTGACACAGTTAAATATATTTTCAACAATAAATAGACATCAAATGTGTAGTTTATGCTATGGTGGGTTGTAATCTTTTTCAAATCAGCCATCGGAATGTGATGTAAAGCAATAATTAATCAATGTCATTTGTGCTTTAGTCTTTCTTTGGTTGCTTTCAGGAGATGACACTTTTTGTGCTGTAGTCTTTCTTTTGGTTGCTTTCAGGAGATGACACTTTTTGTGCTTTAGTCTTTCTTTGGTTGCTTTCAGGAGATGACACTTTTTGTGCTTTAGTCTTTCTTTTGGTTGCTTTCAGGAGATGACACTTTTTGTGCTTTAGTCTTTCTTTTGGTTGCTTTCAGGAGATGACACTTTTTG
>JAQQZZ010111277.1:0-15413 GCA_030265115.1 Mopalia vespertina | reverse complement strand
ATTTCTTGATTCTTAACATGCGTGACTTAATTTATACACTATACTCATCTACACGTCGAAACTAATTATCCCTTTATGCATGCAACCGATTTTTATAATTAAGTTTTAACAAGAAAAATGTCACCAATAAACGTTGCGAAGCTTTATCAAAAATTTTAATTAAATATGTAGATTGTGATGTTTTCCCTCATCGCCAGCAAACTAGAAGTTCATTTACAGCCTTTAGTTACAGGTATCAATAAACACAGGTTGGCAATTAATAAATATGTGTACTAATTACTTTCATACGTCATGCTGAATCATGAACCACGGCGCCCTTAAGCAATTAACCACACGAAGTTGGACTCGCCCTGGCGCTGGGAAGCTGCGAAAGTAGCGAAAGGAATCGTCCATACGAACCATACAATCCAATAACTTATGCATATATTCACACAATATTGATTTGGAATAGAAAATGCTGACTTATATCATGCAACTGGTTTCACTTGTTTATTGCTGTGTAGTGACAGAGGGTCATTCTCTTGTGATATTTGAATCATATTTAATATGTGTTAATTGGAGAGCGACGGAAGGAAAGCTCGACAAAACTGTGGCCCTCGCATGGATCGACATTTCGTTTGCAGTTTTAAAAAAACGGGTCTCCGAAAACCTGGAACTTCGACTTCAATCAAGTGAGCTGAAGTAAGGATTATGCATTCAAATCGAAGAAGATAATCCTAGTGACTATCCACAGCTCAGCAGTTTGTATTTAAGCTGTCTGCAAAGCAAATATCGTCCGATTGGGGCCAACGATATTTTTTTTACGTTGTAGTTTTTGTCGTAATTTTCCACTGTCACAAATATTTATCAACAACAAAAGGGGAAAGAGTGAATAGGTGCTCGAGTTTTTATTGTATATCAGCCGTATTCTACATGTTTAAAATTATCATTTTCTCCACAGACATAGCTTTAAAATAATGTCACAGTGGGGTCTTTAATTTACGCACTTATTTGGGCACAAACACATTTGTAAATTGACGAAATGTAGCACGCTATTAGGGCCTTATATCAAACGGTCTGCTATACCTTTTCGTTTAAAAACACAACCATGGTGTAGAGTGTACCCCCTCAAACTAAATACAAATTCTGTAAAAATCTTATGCAGTACTAGATACGCTACTTAAGTCTTCCTAGCCTTTAGAAATGGCAGAACGCTACCATGATTCTGCACTTTATCTTTCAATGTATATCAATTGCATGGCCTTAACGGACTTAAATCATCCCGTTTTCTTCCTAGAACACGTTTGGGTTAGACCGACTCGCAAAACGACAACTGGACGTCCATTCGACGTCAAAAGCAATCATTTCTCAGCAGTACCACACTCGCTTAAAATGTCTTCCCTCGGTAATTAGGTCATACGGATTCAGCGCTATTTGTTATTCAGAGGCAGGCCTTATTTCTGAAGTTTTGGTACAGCTGCACGTCGTAGCTCTATTGACTGTTAAGTCTATATGATACATATTCGCATCTAATGCAGTACATGATGATAAAGAACCGGCAGAAATGTCCTATCAGAACAAAGATAAACCCTTTATCGACAGAAGTGTATACCGTTGGGTGCTAGAACTGAGACAATAGTGGAAACAGGGAGAAGTGTAAACCCCCTCGGAGATGCACTGTAAAGGCTGTGACTGGGCGGGCTGCAACACTAGAAAGCAGATGGGGCCTAGGAAAAAGAAGATGTAATCCACACCGAGTTATCCAGGTAACCTCTATAACGGAAACAAAGCTAGACTATAATAGTGTTTGTGATATTATGCAACAGATACACGGTTATTATTTTCCATTTCATTTATTTCACCCAATAATACAAAACAATATTCAATAACAATTGGTATTTTTATGAGAAAAGTAATATATATTAAATACTATCAATGTATGTATTGAATATTTGATAGCTTAATTCTTATTGTCAATTATAAGCTATAGCGACAATAAAATAAAATATACAGGAATGTCCATTGCATGCACAGAAATGTCTACTACTGGTATATACATGAAATCATCAATTCCACCGAAAATGAGACCTGCACATCCTCAAAATCAACATATCAACTTGAGTGTTAATTTGGTATCATCGAAAAGTTCATGACCAACTTCTTACTCTAATAATTTATTTTACTGCTTCGTGCGCCATGCGCATGCAGGCACCAGCAGCCCTAACTCTTACCCCGCTACGTGACGACTAAACCTTAAGCTCACGGATAGTCGAATACCCCTAAAATAACGAAAATACTGTCACAGTTTTAAACCAAAATATTTTTATCAGAGGTATATCCAACATGACGGAATCTCCCAAAATCTGTGACGGAATCACATGTGTTGTGATTGCGTCGCATTTCATTCTGATTACAAGCAGATGTTTTTTGTATCAACGGAACGAATAAATTGAACTTAAATAAAAAAAAATAAACAGATTATGTCTATACATTGATCAAAATTTAAGCAAAAAATGACATATTTTCCAAACATTTCAGTTTGTGAGGCCTGGGACATGTTACATATAATTTGATTTGATTTGATATTTATTCACCAGAAAAAAATAATATATATAATACTCAGTTTACAAATCGTTGATGGTAATTTACACAGAAAACGATTGAGTACATAATATTGTAAGTAGTAAACCGGCGGGAATAAAACCCCAGGGGGCTTATTCTATCCCTTGTGGATTGTCAATATAAACACAGTTATATAAATAAAGTAAGCAAAGTATAGAAAATATATATTTAGTTACAGAAAAAAAAAAAATAGATATATATTGAATTTACAGAAATAAATAGATATATGTTATTTACAATTTTTTTCCTTTTTCTTTCCTAATATTTTTAAGGAAGATGGGCAACTTATTCCACTCTCGTGGTCCTAAAATTCGAAGTGAATAAAATGATAGATTTGAGCGATAAATCGGTCTGTATAGGTCAAATTCACTGTTTCGAGTCTGGTAGTAATTTATGTTAGATTGCAAGGTGAAGAAAGTATGATAAGACGAGGGGAGCAGGTGCTGATGATGAGAAAATTTGTGTGCAATAATGAGAGATGAATATTGACTGAGTTGAGGAATACGAAGTATCTTTAACTGTTTGAACAGCGGTTCTGTGTGTTCAAGTTTTCGAGAGAGAGTTATCACTCGTATAGCGCGCTTTTGCAGAAGATATAGTGGTTGAAGATGGGTGGTGTAGGTTTGACCCCATAAAATGTTGCAGTAAGTCAGATACGGGAGTATTAACGATACGTATAGCAAAAAAAGAGATTTTTTTTATTTAAGTGGAACTTGATATGATTAATAACACCAATGTTTCGGGCGATAGTTTTACTTATGTGGTGAGTGTGTGTTTTCCAGTTTAGCTTTTCATTTAAATATAGTCCGAGAAATTTATACTTATAATGTTAGATTATTTTTATTTTTGTTCTTCGTCTATTACAATCTATGCACAAAGCTTGTAATTATGTGATATTTATTTGAAGGTAATTTCAAGCTTCACGTGAACCTCAACATAACGTACTTTTATAATCTGATCAACGTTTTATATTGATACTATTTTTTAGCTTGACTATTTTGTATTCAATGCTTTACCGCTAAAAGGAAAGAATGGTACCATCTGGCATCACTTTTAATGGTTTGGTAATGAAAACTGATTTTGGTGGATAAAGCAAACTAGCATCCTACATTCTTCGACAAATATGGCTCCATTTGGAACCATTTAAGGTTCTTCAGTCATGGCCCTGGTGGAACCCTTTATGGTTCTGTATGGAACCCTCACAGAAAGTGTTCCAAGTATTTCTCCCGGTCTTCTTATATCAAAAAACTGTTTTTGTCGTAATGGTTCCATATGGAACCATCCTCTTTTCTAAAGAATCCTCAAAGAACCATTATTTCTCAGAGTATGTGACTTTCAATATGAAACTAGAGCCTAAAGACTTTGATATGGGGCTATTGGCTTCGTGGCAAACCACTGACCGGATGTACGATTGGGAGTTTGTTTAGTTAACTGATCGTATAACAGTGCTATTTGATAGGAATAAAGGTTTCTTTAAAATCAACGGATTATAACAGACCAGGTGCACAGATTAACACTTGAATTTCTTTGTTCTAAATTCTCTCTTCATGGGGCTCCTACACTAACACCCATATCTCCCGATCGAGGTCAAATATACGCTATTCACAGAACCGAATCAGTGTGTGTGTGTTAAATACGATTTTAAATAGCCGGCGTTTTCACTAGACTTTCGGGCGTGTTGGAAGCGGGCATTAGCCCTACCGATTTTAGACTGACTAAGCCTATATACACAGGGCTCGAATCAGAAGAACTCTTACAAACAGAAATGTCCGACTCACTATTGTACCCTCTGTCATAGATATACAAATTATTTTGCCGTTCATCTGATATTTTGACAGTTATGTCATCAAAACAAAGACATAGCTTCACGTCTGCTTTCAGTGGAAAATTACTGCAAGCCAATGATCTATATATAGGCTTTCATATGATGTCTTTTACACGATCACTGGCTTTGCTTTAACAGGAGAACTGGGCTAACAAACTCGGCAAGCGATTTTAACCCGCTCACGACTCACTATGCGTATTAATTATTTTCATCTCAAACGCTAAATCAGCCTTAATTTAGACAGTTGACCGTTTAGATACGATACTCTGGTTCAGACGTATAGGTATACAACTCAGCTACAAAACCCCAACAATTAATAGGCTTTCAGTAACATTTGTTTTGCTGTAGTCCCGCGTATTTAGCTAAAAATGGGTAAATTTTCTCAATTCTTGACGATTACAGAATGGGGTAATAGCAAAAGTCCCATAAAAGAATTTCGCTGCTAACAAGATTAATTGATGTTTAACTTGTAAATGCTGGTATGTAGCGGTTTGACTAAACCAACGATAAACTATACCTAAATAAATATGTACTAAATGACATATGTCGGACTGTGTATCGTCGGTTTGATGTTTAATGTTGCACCTCGGGTTATTTAACCTATAAGACCATGCCAGCTTAACAAGTGCCAACAAACAAATGTAAAACAAAAAAAACGATTTCTAATTGATCGACTTGTGAAATTTATAGAAGGTTCATACGGCCAGTGGCTGGCAGTGTGCAAACTTTATATTACTGTTTACCGTAGAACCACGTGATGAATGTATTTTGCGGCCTATAATTAATTTAGTTATTCGACTTATTATTATTCTTATTTCAAAAATGTGGGCTGGCTTAAAGATAATAATATGGGCAACAGAAACAGCTTGATTAAGTTACTACTATAAAGGCAATACTGTTTCAAGTCCGTCATACATAGATCGTCGTGTGTCCAAGTAGTGTTCATTAATCGGATCAGATCGCAAAATGGTAAGGTGGAATTTCGCTTCAATGTATTTGTCTAACTCTCAGGGTTAAAGAACTGTGTACCTATATTATGCCGATAGATTATAAATTTCCGTGCTACGATATTAAATAGGTATCAACTTTGAAGTGAAGTGAACATAATGGATGCAATTCGTAATCCCAAAATGTTGTGGAATGCGATGACATGCGAGTTAACATATACTACATAAATAAGAGGGCTATGGTTTTGTGTCGTCTGAAAGTTGGTATTTTCCGCTTGGCTAAAAATTAAGTTGTATTCATTTCATTCCATTTTTGCACCGTACAACTGTGCCAAGAATGAACTTAGGCTATATCTGTAAAATGTGATACTTTAAGCGATGTTTTTTTCACGTTGAATAGACACATATGCAGCAGCTAACTTATTTTTAAATTTAAATTTTCCGTTTGAATCTTGTTAATGCTGCGTTTGGGACTCCTCGTTGTCACCACTCGTGCTGTATTTATTACTCGTACTTACAGCGAAAATCATTCGAAAGCAATGCTACGAGTCGAAAACACGATTTCACGACCTGTAAATTCCATTTGAGTGCAACTACCAGTGGAATATACCATTCGTCAACTCGATGTTTCTAGAGGGAATCGAGTTTGTTGTCGTAATTACGACCAATAGTTACCACACGAGTGGTGATTGTGACTGTCCCGAATGCAGCATAAGCATACATGTGGCTTCCCCCAGGTACTTGTGTTCGAGCCCCGATATCAATAATAGTGGTGATACGATCTTATTGCTAACATACAACAACTTATTTTCAGAAGTTTCATCTACTGGTCTGTTTGTTGTCCGTTGTTACAATGGTACACGGTGCCCGTCGTCATCCACTTGTGGAGCTGCAAAGACCAGTCAGAGAGGTTGCATGTGCATATGGTGTCTCCTATTGTCCGTCAAGAACCACTTGTTGCCTTGTGGACAGTGGGGAATACGGGTGCTGTCCTCTGCCAAATGTAAGTTGTGGTGTACGTGGTTACACCAAACATACTGTAGTGGTTATACTAATGGGTTATGTGCCTATACACTTGACTAAAACCGTCGCCTACATCGCAGTGTCGTCTGCTCTATCCCTGTTAAGAAAATGACATTTTTAAGCACGAAAAGACGAAGGGCTAAATAAATGTATGTTAATATAATTTCAAGCAACTGGCAATAATTGTCCACGCTCCATCGTCAACCATTTAGCTATTGTCATCTTATTTTCCATTCCAGGCTGTATGCTGTTCATCTCTTACGCACTGTTGTCCTAATGGTTATAGGTGCGTGGCTTCCGGGTGTACCCGATAATTCTCTGGACTGACATCTGACTTTGAGCAAAATCCGTGAAGCTATTTAAAGTGTGGGGTTTTTGTGTTCTGTAGCGGGAACTGTTTATAATCGCTGCTACATACTATATGGTTTCTAAATTGTTTTAGAGTTAATATTACATTAAAAAAGCTATATTTACCAGCCGATACATCGTTACAGTTTTCTTCTTGTGATTCCTTTCGATCTGCATATGTAAATCTACCGCTTTTCCCCCGAGTCAATTAACAGCAATACGTTTGGTTTATTCTGTGTGTTTTTTTGTAGCAATTATATATTTGGTGCATTTTGGTTTTCTGCCGCAATCGCTCGGCTGTTTCATGCTTATATACTGTCTGCAGGAAATGGATCCTCGAGAAAATCCATATTACATACTGTATGGAAATAGATACTTGATTTGTTAAGTTTAAATGGGGCTAAACACCATATTTGTATAGGCCTAGCCACTCATATATCGGTGGGTCAGTCAAATGGGTGAAGGGAATCTCCATCGACTCCGCTGGCAACAAACAAAGACAGGACAATCGCAAGATGCATACAAATATATCACAAACAGATGGGCTTCAAGTTGCCCTTTAACTCTGAGAGTACCAGGGCACCAGGAAGGTCATTCCAACCGTCCACTATGGATACTTGAGAAATTCATTCTGACACAAGGTATGGAAATGGGTGCATGGTTGACTCATTGGGGGCTAAGGGTGTGTTCAAGGGGTTTCACTTGATATATGACGGCGATGTAGGCCTATACTGTAAATGTTGTTGACGCTTAATATGTTTATAATTGTGTTAAAAGTTAACTTTTCAGTTGTTATATTAAATAAAACGTTTAAATGTTAAACAGTATGTTTATTCTGCCTACTATTTTGAGTTTTTGGTCTTCTATATAAACATAACGTTTTACCTTGATTCCATATATACAACTCACAAGTGAAAGAGCGACGAAAAATACTAGATACATAATTATAAAATTATATTTCCAAAAATACAAAGGAATATAGATACAGGATGGGGTAGCTTAATATGACTTATAACCAAAATAATGATGAGTGGTAGCTCATGTCAAAAGCATACATTAAAGAAAACATACAAGGACAATGGGAATGTAATGACAAGACTCTTTGCAATGAGCAAAACTCATGTCCTAGCAGCAGTATAACATAAGCTAGCATAACAAAGAATATACATGTATATATAATATAGAGGGGAAATTTAAACATTAAATAAATGCAAGGGGATTGAAGAAAATTGTGTTGTTTACATTTGGTCGAAGATTGTCCATGTGAATAAATTCTTTCATTTTGAGAAAACGGTCAGTGGGGGCAGTGTCAATAATAGAGTAGAAAGCTTTATGTGGGGTGTGACCAGTTATTAAGCAGTGGTCAACAAATACTGAATTCTTATAAGTAGGACTAGTGATGTTATGCTCCGAGATGTGGACTTGACTGTGTCTTATCGTTTTGCCAATATATACTGATTTACATTCTCCACAGTTAAGTTTGTAAACTACATTGGATCTTAGATCTTCATCGTCTTGGTCTTTATAGTTGAAATAGCTAGCTATGGTACAAGGTGTATGGAAGAAATAAGCTGTATGACTGGAATATGTGTGGATATATATTAAATAGCCGTGGGAATGGTCAGGTAAAGTAAATAAGCTGGATTTCATTTTAAAGATTTATTTTTGGCGGTTTGGCGAAACTGTGGGTTTCACATCTTTACTATCTATACTCTTCAAGTAGCGACCAAGCATACCATTGCGTCGTGTGCCTGTGCCTAGAGTGACTGCACATGTCAACCTGTCACTAGTAAGAAACCTGTCTGTATTTTTGTTTTGGGAAACCTATGAGGTAAAAAGGAAATAATTGCTATAAGACCAAGATGTGTAACATCTAGGTATGATTTATAAGGCTAAGGGTGCCTGTGCCTTCACGTACAGGTACATATAGATCAATATTACAACAACAACTTCACACATTCAATGCTTTTGAAATCTAGTTAAACAAACTGAGAAAACAGTTTAGTCAAACATTGTGCCGAAAATACGTACCTAACCTGTAAGTGGTCAAATTTGTTCTTGGATCAAAGACCAAATAAACATCAATTAATTAATCGCAAAGAAAAACATCGCCGTTGTTTCGCTTGTCTCGTTCACATTTTCCATCATGCGATTTCAAACTAGCGGTTTTCTGTTACAGCCAATCATAAAGAAGATTGTGTCATGACGTCACAGAGCTATACAATTATTCTTTGTCCAATGTTTCGTACACCGTATCTTTTACAAGATTCCAATTTCCTTGTAGATTATTCCTTCAAGACGATTTTAAATATTATAAACACTTATAAATGCGTTTAAACATGATGATAAACGTACGTTGGTGAGGGACAATATTTTGTCACATTTAAAGCCGCAAAGTCGTAATTAATGCTAGTTTAGCTTTTGTAATGAAAACATCGCTTCTTTGGGGAGTGGTAGATTAAAAAATGTCTCGAAATCATGACGCGAATAGTTACAATCAAAGCTATAAGTTGGTTGTAGTTGGGGGAGGTGGTGTTGGGAAAAGTGCCTTGACTATTCAATTTATACAGGTACGTAGACACGCATACTGTGAAATTAATATAGATGTCAGAAGATTGACACATTTCGATCTGTCAGTGGGTGACTGCCCAGTGTCACAATTCACAGCTTGGCGTCAGAAAATTTAAGTTGTCAATCTTAATTGACCGTCTAACAACATAATTTAGTGTTTATGAACACCAGAGCTTCTATGTGAATGTTTTGTTTTGTTTTTTTTCTCTTTTACATTTTTATGACACAGACTTCAGGAAATAGGGCCTAGAGATGCAAAAAGAATTGTAAATAAAAAATAGATATACCCCATTCACATGTTGTATTGATTGGCATTGATATAAACATAGCTATACATTTCTCATGTGTACTGTCTAAATGAAACAACTGATTTATAAGGAAAATGGAAGGAGATACATAAAATAGTCTACATGGTAATTAATTGTGTTTAAGCTTTGAATTTTCCAGCATTGTAATTACAGAGCATGCCAAGCTTCTTACCACACTCGTGACACTAAAACTGAATAATATAGATTGATAAATACTTCCTGTCAAAATGTCTTGGTCTGGTTGACCAATTTTGGTACAGGTACTGCATGTTTGAGGAAGGAAATTCATGATTTGGTGATCAGCTTTGATGGTTGCATGATGTTCATCTCGTTATTCACGCTCATTTCAACAACAAATGTCTCAAACTGACAAATCATGTTCAATTCTCAGATACGGTTGAGTATTTGTATAACATTTTAAAACAAAAAGTGTATAGCACCATGTTGAACATTAATCTCCCCGTATTTGTAGATTTGAACTACAATGTCCATGAGACCATTTGAGAAAGATTTGTTTGTTTGATTGATTGGGGTTTAACCTAACTCAAGGGTATTTCACTTATATGACGATGTGCCAGCCCAATGGGTGAAGGAAACCACCACTGACAACAAACAAAGACAAGACGGGACAAATACAGGACAATAACAGGACGTAATACAGACACCAAAAACATATCGGCTTCCTGTTCCCTTTTAGCTCTGAGAGCACCAGGTCATCACGAAGCTCCCTCCAACCACCTGCATTTGAGAAAGAAGAACTTAATAAAAAACATAAGAAATTTTATATGCAGAAATTATCTATTCACCATGAATATAAATAATGAAGACAGGGGTACATTTAGGCTCTATGTATCAGATATCTTCAAACATTGCACAAACATACTAATCATCACTTGTTTGTGGTTGACAGCTGACCTTTGGTTCCCACACCATTTGACACCATATATATGTCTGTCTGTCTGCCCTTCTTTTCCCAAAGGGATTCAGGTTTTTGTCACATGTATATTATATTAGGTAAATAACATGGAACAACAGTGAAGTAATGGTCTTTTTTTATAATGGATTTTTTGTTTTTGTTTGAAATTTCAGTCATATTTTGTAACAGACTATGATCCCACGATAGAAGACTCTTATACTAAACAGTGTGTCATTGATGATGTTGTAGCAAGACTGGATAGTAAGTATAACATACTACTGTGTTACCGTCTTGTTATAAATTTTAAAAAAATACTACACAGGCCTGTGCTGTTGGGGAGAACGGTCAGAATGGGGTTTCCCTATGGTTATGCAAACTCAATTTAGGAGGATCTATTTATAGGTTTCCCAAATTGTTTGCAGTCTTCATCTAAATTTGAATTTTGCTACTGATTTTAACAAATTTTGTCATCCGATAATCAATGAAGTTTGTGTTTGAAAGCAATTTTGCTTTATTTTTTACCAAGCACATTTATGTATTTAAAAAATCAGCAAACCAGGGGAAAATGCAAATGTTAGGTTACCTCTCAAAATTTTAGAGGACTGATTTATACGTTATGCCAGAAAAGATTACAGCACAGGCCTGCTTTATTTTAATGATCAAACTGTACGGAACTTGGTGCGCTTATGCGGTAAGTATGCGGGATAACTGGATTGTTAACCCCATGACCGTGAGGGGAAGTCCTCACTGTCATGTTAACAGGGTTAGTTCCTGGCTTGCTTTGCCAAGATGAACACCTACATGTACATATATCACTCAATGTCAGTTTTCAAAGAGAATTGAGAAGGCACACAAAATAAACTGTCCGTGTCTTGAACACTGCAGAAAAACATAAGTGTACAATTAGCCTAATACATTAGACCAAGATGCTACATAATGTGTACCGTGCCACGATGTAGGTCTAATGTACTAGGCTGGTGTACAATATGTTAGTCCCAAATACGAGTACATGTAATATGCCTGAAAGGGGAGAAAACTAGCACTCCAATATTTGATCTGGGAGAATCGAAAGGAATTTCTCCCTCACAGTGAGATGTCAAACATGCAACAAGTTTCATATCGGTCGAGGGTTACATTGAGAGCTTTGACACTCTTTAAAAGTTGTCAAGATTCAATAATTATTTATTAATGTTGCCTTACAAACCTACCTGTATCTGCTGCCATCGTTTCGTTCAGCCCGTCCTCCAAAGACAGTCACGTGACTGCTGACCTTCACAGTCGAGCTAACCAATCAACGCGGAAATAGTTGATCATGTGGACCACAACATTCACTTTCAAAATGGCTGCCTAGCGAGGATTTGTGGATCGTCTTGTTTTGCGATACAAACTATTACTGGCTTCAAAATTAAGTATGACTACTGTCCAGCATGAAGTTTAACTTCCGACGGGTTTGGATAATTTGACACTTGCCACCCAGCGATCAATAGAATGACTTGGGTTGTCTCTAAAGTTGTGTAACTATCGACGCTTTCCTAGCCCAGTAACGAGGCATTGAATCTCGGTGTGCACACATCAACATCTATTTAACTAGATCCAGGTATCGTCAATGCAGTCTTAGGCTTTATATATTTAACTGGGTAAACGCTTTCGGTGCTATCCTCTAACTGTCCTGCTGATTTGAGCGATATATTGACACGTGGATCTAGGCCTGGATAAAATTTCAAATTTCTCACAAACACAAAATATTAACTCAAATTTCTCTCAAAATCATAGATACAGTCAATTTGTTATTTTCAAAATTTCCCCCAAAATATGAGACTTCACTTAAACTATAGCTGTATGTTTGCATGATTTTCAGGGAGTGATTGCAACAAATATGACGATATGACTTGCACAGAATGCAAATATGGGGTTAAAACTTAAAGACAAAGTGTGCTGTAGACAAACTAAGTGTTGTACCTTTTCTGCCTTTGTTTTTAAAGCATGGTGATTTACTTTTTCCATCTTTTTGCTTTATTTCTTCCCCTACTGCCATGGTTAGTCGAACTTTTTCATACACTTTTTTGATAGAATCTGGATTAAAAGCGGACACCCTCTGGAGCCCCTGAGGTTCAACATAATCATCATAATCTGGCATTTTACCCTCTAGAACCTCATTCAATGTAACACCATATCTTGGAGGGAATAGTTCTTCAATCCAATGGCTGGTGGATTCCTTAATAGCCTGGTCCTCCGCCATTTCTACTGCTATGGTGTGGATGTAGATAGATCAGTCTGTAAATCCATCAAGTAAATAGTAAATACATGTATTGTATATTAAAGGGGGGGCAACAAATCATGTTTGTATTGCCTATGTTATACCTTGTTAGCTAAACATATGGATGTCCACGACTTATTCAACATGAAATATAGACAGAAAGGGGAAAACTTGCTTTAAGTACTTGACTAAACAGATCCATTGACGCTAGAAATCAAGAAGAGGCACCCGGTGTCTCTAATCACCATTTTTACTGAAACAGGGTGTCCCAAATTACTGTTCCCTTAACCTTCCCATGTTAAATTTGACTGAACACTTTGCTGCTAAATTTGACCAAACTATACACCTCTGTTGCGACAACTACATATTATTATATATGTACATAAATTTACACACTAAACACAAAATAAGAAATAGCAGAAATCATTCAAGAAAAGATAATTCCTTCTTTTAAATAAATTATTAGGCCAAAAACAAAAATGTGTGTTTCCTCTAACTGTCTGAAAAAAAATTGGACCAGGCGGCAGGATTGTTTTCGTCAATTATTTTTTTTGTAGACTTTGTACAAAACAGTAGATATTAAATAAAAAACGTTATACAAAACGATTTTGCTATCAAAATATGCCAATTTGGAAAGGTCTTCTTTTTGTTTGTTTTCAAAAGCCAATAAAAACTATAGACTCGGAGCTATTTCGTAGGGGTGGTCGGGTTAGAGGAAACAAGACATTTTTTTTAAGCCTTATTATCTTTTCCTGGAGGATTATTTCATAAACATTCTTCAAAGACACAACAAACTACGCATTCTTCAAAGATGATTAATTTAATCCAAAGTTAATATGGAAAGCATGACTATGTCATGGTAAAAAAAAAATCAAAGTTATTTTAAAGGGAGATAATTCAGTTTTTTTATACGGACATCTGCGTATAGAAGTTATTTTAGTCTTAATCTTGAATAGATTACGTTCATGGCATTTTACTATTGTTGTATTGGATTCTGTCGAATGACTCAGTAATGTCCCCCGGAAGTGTGACACCAAAGATGCGTAATAATTTTGTAGAAAAAGCAGAGCTGTACCTTTTGTACACCCAGGTATCACAACATTCGTCACTTCCAATCTTTACAGTAGGAAGATACACATGTTAAATGTGCAATTAGTTTTGCATTAAATGATTTAAAAAAGGCTCAAGTTTTTCTCAGAGTGCTTTAGTCTCAGCTGTTTGTTTGTTTGATTGTGGTTTAATGTCGTGATCAAAGGTATTTCACTTATATGATGATAGATTGTCCACTTCACACTGTTCTTTGCCTGACGGCGTAAAACCAAGAGGAAACCTTGTTAAAATCACCCTGGCGATTTCCTGAGCCACATCTTGTGAGTCTTGACTCACTCATATAACTAATGGTCGACAGAGGTATTCGATATCATGAATGGTACTGGTACATCAGAGTTATAGTCTAAGCTGAGTTTGGCACAATTCTGCAAGAGAAGAATTGTCCGGTTTAAAAAAAAAACACCAATTAAAAAAATGACACTTCCCTCATTTAATTAACATTGGCCAAATTGCTAGTCACAAGTTCACTGCATCTTGTAATATATCAAGATTTGAAGACAAGTGAATACCATAGAATGTATTTTGTTCAATACAATTAAATTGAGAAAAGTTGTCTCCAATAGCTTCTTTGGTACCTCAATGCCATTTGCCCAGTCTCGAGTTTAAAATATTGTCCATTGCAGTTACCACCCCTCACCTCTGGCCTGTATGCACACATTTAATCTCTTAAACCATTTGGTTCTATCTAGCAGCTTTACTCTGGTAAAGATTACATTGTAAAATTGCATTCAGTGATTGTACCTTGCTCCCTTCTCATTTTATGTTATCTTGTAATGTCCCACTGTGATTACGACTAGTACTAGTAGGCCTATACTTCTCTATACATGTTTACTTGTATTAACTCATTGTTATCATAACTAGATGTTTGGCATATTTAAGATGGGGCTGCTTTATGACTGCATCGTTGTATACTTGTATACTTAATGTAGGACTAAACAAACATGACCTGGTTTACATACACCTTCTGTTCAGACAATTCAGTACAGTCCGAGTCGTGACATAACTCTATACTTTGTGCAGTTCATCGGTGTAGGTCCTAAGTGAACAAATGGTAATAGTATTTATTTAGACTTTGAGGGGATAGGGCGGTCCGACTTATTACCCCAATGTATCTTAATTTACCCCAATGTAACGTAAATGTACCCCAATGTAACCTAAATGTACCCCAATGTAAGTCACAGAGCAACAAACGGGCCTTTTCTATGCTAAAAAAACCTTTTTCAAGTGATAACCTATCTAAATTAGAGAAATACCGAGCAAAACACTCATTTACCGATCAGGTCGCCATTTTTATCCAAATGCAGGGGGACGTAACTCTGTTTTACAGGGGAAATAACTCTGTCCAAGCATACAGCCAAATTTTCAGTCATTGCTAGTGTACCCCAATGTAAAGCAGGGAGTAACAATATAGACGTTTTAATTTTACACACGGCTTTTCTGATTGATATTCGACTTCATTTGTGAGAAATTCCAAGAGAAATATTGATTTTACCAAAGATCACCATTT
>JAQQZZ010111266.1:0-15416 GCA_030265115.1 Mopalia vespertina | reverse complement strand
ATGACTTCTAACCTCTAAAATAGTGTACATTCATAGTGAGCCACCCTGTATCAATGACTTCTAACCTCTAAAATAGTGTACATTCATAGTGAGCCACCCTGTATCAATGACTTCTAACCTCTAAAATAGTTTACATTCATAGTGAGCCACCCTGTATCAATGACTTCTAACCTCTAAAATAGCTTTTGTTCATGTGTAAGCCAATCAAATGGACTCTAACCTCTAAAATAGCTTTTGTTCATGTGTGAGCCACTCAAATGGATTCTAACCTCTAAAATAGCTTACATTCTTATATGAACGACCCTCTAACAATGGATTCTTACCGTTACATTCATATGTGAACCACACTGTATCAATGGACTTTAACCTCTAAAATAGTTAACATCCATATGTGAGCCACCCTCTAGCAATGGATTATAACCGTTAAAATAATTTATATTCATATGTGAGCCACCATATATCGGTGTATTCTTTTCTCTAAAATAGTTAACATTCATCTGTGAGTCACCCTGTATCAATGGATTCTATCTAACCTCTTAAATAGTGTACATCCATGTACGAACCAGCTTGTATCAATAGATTTTGATCTCTAAAATGGTTTACATTCATGTGCGAGCCAGACTGTGTCAATGGAGTCTGGCCTCTAAAATAGCTTTCATTCACATGTGAGCCACCCTGTATCAATGGATTTTAACCTCTAAAATAGTGTACATTCATGCACATGTACGAGGAAGCCTGTATCAATGTGCTCTAACCTCTAAACTAACTTACATTCATTTGTGAGCCAACCTGAATAAATGGATTCTGATCTCTAAAATGGTTTACATTTATATGTAAGCCACCCTGTAATAATGGGTTCTTTTTTCTAAAACAGTTTACATTTATCTTGAATTCACTGTTTGTTTAAAGATTCCAGTTGATAAATAGTTAACATTTAGCTGCCAGTCGCCGTGTGTTAAAGGATTCTAACCTGTAAATACCCATTAAAAAGGGAAGAATGAGATTTACGTATCTGTGTATGTAATCCATTGGTGGCTTGACTGTACTAAGGGAGATAAGTCAACCTTGATTCAAGTATATCTTGTACCCCTTCTGTTGTCTGTCAACTGTATTATACCACAATGACATGTATTTATTATGATGATAATCCAAAGCTTGAAAGAGGAGCATTGGGCAAACGCGGCAATAAATATTCAAAATACACGTTTCTGGTTTGTGAGTTGTGACATACTATTTAACTTAAACTTAATTGCAACTAAATTTTAAATCAATATTTTACAAATTATACTGTAAAGCTGTTCAATTTTTGGATTAAATGAAACAATACACAGTATTATAAATTTTTAGCCACATTTTGAGTACGCTTGCAGACACCTGGACCAGAAGTATCCATATTGGAGAATATTTACCATTCCTTATTTATAGAATCATTTTCATTATTGTTTTCCATACCTTATCCATAGTATCGAAAGAAACTTATTGTGGGCTTTGTTTTGTTAAATATTTCTAGAATCAGCCAGTGTATACGCAAGGGTTTAGTCAATTAAACTCACAATTTATCACACAATGGCATGGATTAAACTCAAACAATATAAGAATTTTGGGAGCTTGGTCTCGTGCCAATAAAGTATCTACACCTGGTCCATTATGAACACGTGATTACTTATTGACCATGTTTACTTTCACTCAAATGTCTAGCCATACATAAACACATTTAACAAAAGAGGCTATTTTCTACTGTTCTGAAATGTCCCGTAAGCTTTTATCTATCGTTGGCTTTGCAGATAAATTCATTGAGTCGGAAAATACTGACACTCTCCACGATAATATGTTTACAAACTGAACTACCTGGGTAATATAGGCTCACTTTGCCCGGATTATTTCTCTTTAACCCCACAAAGCTTGTCCATTGATCAGTTCTGCTAGGAGGCTTAATTTTGTTGACTTTCCTAATCGACCATTTTATTCTCCCCATCTATACTATCTGGCTATTTTACTAACTTTGGTTGGCACTTAGACACACAAACGAAATTAATAGTTCAACATACGGAATTCATTCATTAAGAATTCATCAACTTATGTTTAGTTTTAAGATATTTTTTTCATTTAAAAAAATCATAAACACGAAAAGGGTGAAAAAACAAGTAATAATTCTATCTACATTATTTACAAATGTGTTTAATGTCCACGTACATTAAATAAATTAATTGTGGAAAAAGATATAGAGGTGCAAAGGTAGGTTTCTTTGTTCTGGGGTGTTAAAACACATCCATTAGTAAGAATATGTGTTCAAACTTTAAAACCAGCCTGAGGCCGTCTTACTTTACAATATCATAACTCTATTGTTATTTGGCGCGCTTGAGACAGTGCACACCTTTACAAACGGTTAATCTCGGCCCTCCGGTGACCAGGTAAGGCGATTTATTAAGATGATAAAAGACCAGCTGTATTTCAACAAAGGGAGGTAATATACTTTGATCCTTGAGGTTTTGAAGTGCAGAACCTTTGATATTTTGTTATTTTAAGTAAAATGTATTAAAATAAAACTTTTTTGTTGTGGTTCTATGTTTATTTGCTGATATTAGATATTGGGTGCTAAAATGTGTCAACGAACAGATACAAATGTTGATGAAAAGATTAAATTAATATTATGTAAAATTTACTTGTGGTAAGAAACAGTTTGTTGAGATTCTTGAGAGTTCTTAATCCAATGCTGTACATAATGTACACATCGTATGTCAGAATTGGGACTAAATATATCAATAATTATTTCAAGTATTACGTTTTTAATTTATTGATTTGAATAAATTAAAACGAATGGTGCAAACCTCTCTCCTTAAGCCGTTATATAATGTATGTAATGGATCTGATACTATTGTCAGTGAATTCCATGCAGTCTATGAGGTTGTTGTTGTATAGTATCAACTTGTAGTGTTACTATCAAAATTCATTTAACTAACTCGAGTAGACATTTTTTTTTTCAAAACATGCACGATCATTCGTTGTCGTGTCCAAACTTGGTTGATACTGGCAAAAGACGGCTTCAGTGTTTTTTTGGAAGGTTTTGAATTCCTCGGACCAGTACGAGTGAGATGCTGATAAATCTCCAGAATGAACCTAATTTTTAAATCTCATTGTTAAAATAATGCGCAATAATTTTTCACAATTTATCTTTTTTGTCTTAAGCTAATAAAGGTATTGGATCTGTATAAACCAAATGCCTTTAAGTTCAAACAAAAATGTAAAATCCTATCGTATATAAAATTGAACATTATTGATTTCCTTATACTGACTGTGTTTTCTTGCGAATATTAAATTTAAATACAAATTATTGCTTTGGAAACCTTTACAGAAAAATGACAATATTCGTTAATCATTTCCTATTTCTGTCATTTACTTTTCTTTGATGAAAATTTACGATGAAGCGTCCATCTAGTGTGAAGGGTTTATCATATTGTTTTATCACCTATAGGTATACCTATTGTACATATATTCATTTGTCTGTTTGCTTTCGGTAACGAAACCAACACTTTAGCCACATCGGAATACAGACAATATGTAGGCCTTATAATTGTAAATCAAATACATGTAGATGTTATAGAGATGAAGATTACCCGGCCCATGTTATGGGATTGATGAGAGCCTGCCATGTGCTGATTATAATATACGGTAACGCCCCTTCTGGTAAGTGACAGTTTTGAAACACAAACGGATATCAACAAGGGATGTTATTGTTCCCGCACCTGCGCAGTGTAACGTATGATAAGATGTTGATACACTACCGACGAACAGGACAAGTCCTTACTTGATTTCTTACTAAAATGTGCGCAGGAAAGCTCACATAAAAATTAAAATTAAAAAAGGGTTTGCTTTGTTCAAAGAAAAGTGTTAAGCGCTCCGCATACTCGTAAATAGCGTTCTATAAATAATAACACTCACACGCCAGGAAACCTTTGGGTTTCTTTTATTTTTTTGTTTAATGTCGTATTTAATTGTATTTCATTTTTATGACTAAGGGTTAGTTGCTTCTTACCATGCCTTACATTTACTAAAATGCAATGGAAACCGGGATAAAACCTAGTCAAAAGCCCCCATACTATCACCGGAGTCAACTCGAGTGACTCCCTCGTATACCTGAGGTCGACTCGAACCTGTGAGCAGTACATCGTTTGAGGAGCAGTGGTCCCTAACCACTGAACCAAAGTCGCGGGCCCAGACATTTGGACCATACCATATGTACCTGAAACTTTAATCCCGCTTTTATTTACAGAGTAACAGCGTTAACAATGTTGCGGAATTTTTCAACTTTCATTTTTTACTGTAAAACACTTTTAATGGATTAAAAAAAAAGATTTGACTGTAAATTTCTATAGTTTAAATTTGCAAAAACTAGAATATCTAATAAAAAAAATTAAGCTGTGGTACGTACAAATGTTTTAAATTTATGGTACATGTATATCGATAAATATTGTAGCTTTATGTTCCATTTGGCATATTCCTGTACTTGCAAGTCCGGTAACAGCACTTTATGTCAGTCTTTTTGTATAAATACAGAAGATGAGCTGAAGAGAGACAGGATATGAGTGGCGTGACAGGCCTTTGTGGGCGTGTCTTGAAACTCGCCCCGCCTGCATTCGCTCATTGGTTGTTAGGTTTGTACTCGATGTAACCGCTGTGCCTTATCACCTTATCTTATTTCTGCTGTAATAAACAGAGATGAAAGACAAATAGTTCAAAGTGCTCATGATGCGTGGTGTTAATTTCGTTTTGGCTATTAGCAGATTAAACTGGATACCCTGACCTAAAGCAGGTATTTAAAAAAAAAACGGGTGAGACCGGAATTCAAATATTTTCTGTTTACACAGTCTGGGTTAGAAACGGTTTAAACTGAATAAACAGTGGATAAGTTCACGCTGATGGAAGTTTCTTTATGGAAGGAAACAGAGATGACGTGGTATTGTTTTCTTATTATATAAGATATTAAATCTACAAATGTTAGTGGGCACTGCCACTGAGAGAAGTAAAACTGTTTAACCCAGTCTGAATTAGAAAACGTTCTATTTTTAATGCAACGGCGCAAGCTGCAACTTTTGTAAACTTACAAACTACAATTTACACGTGTTCTTTTGAACTCGATTGACGCTTGAGCTGTCATTTTATTGAGGAAGTTTGTTTCAGTAAATATAGCATTATCTGTTATAAAATTCATTGTTTGTTTTTGTCGCACGGAAAACTTGTGGAGTAAGGATACATGGATTATTTAATTTCTTGGAGAATGAATCCACATTCCAGTGTGATCAATTTTAAAAATATAAAAAGTAAAACATTTATTTCCAAACAAATATATATATGGATACCAGCACCACTTAATTTGGTACTTAAAAATATAAATACGCATAAAACAGTTATATATTTTGAAACATATTTATATATCTACCATATTGCGTCGCGTTATACGACTTCGATTAATTTGTAATAAATATAAAGTAAAAGCGACACCCCAATTTTAATGCAGCTTGCACAAATCCTGTATATATTTATGATTGGACTAAGGTGTATTCATAAATTAAGATCGATTAATTCTGACATTTCCTACTGGACATAATGATTTGCAAACACGTCCTCACAATTTATAAAAACATAAGGACAAATTTGCCCTGTCTGCGCCTACGATCCAACTCGGAACCTGAGGTACACTGAACCAATGCTCTACCAACCGATATAGAGAATTGCTACACAGAATTTCGTGAAATTTCTTAATACATACATGTTCATGTACATAAATGGACATACATATATCATTCAGTATACATATTTTTTAGAAATGTTGTTTTAATAAGTTATGTAAATATCGTTTAATTTTTATATTTGAAGTTACATTCATTTAGCGATTGGCTGAAAACAAAATGTTATAAATTCAAGATTATATAGACATTTGCCTTCAATATGCTGTTAATTAGCTCTTGGTGACATGGCGGTAAATAGTATCTAACATATCAATTATTTATATAACGTGACAAATCTGGACTAATTTTAACACATGACATAAAACTGCTGTGTGGAAGTAGCCAGGATAAACAGTGTCAGGAAATTTTGAAGACACTATCTATGGAGAATTTTTTTTTTAATTTTACAGTTCGTCCACAAAAATATAAATTAGTCCTCTGTTGAAGTTTAGTATTTTCGCGTTCTTAATGAATAATAAAAGCTCGAGATATAATTCCCAAGAAATAATTTGCTGTTAATTTAACCCAAAACTGGGTAAGTTATTGTGAAAATTAGAAAGCAATAGTAACAAAGAAAATGAACACTGACAGTTCTGCCAGAAAGTGTGAAGGGGTGTCTATGTTGAAGTCTTATACAATATTTTCGGTTTAAGGCTGGCAATTAAAATTTTACTATAAAACCGTATTTGAGCGATCAATGTCGCTTTATCATATATACAATTTCGCAATTTCGTTCCATAGATAAACTTTGTTTTTCTTAACCGTATTTTCGTTATTTTGGGATAACCTTTTCTTTGTTTGAACAGATTCGAGTTCAGAACATTTCACAGGTTGAAACCCGTCCGGAAATCGAACCCACGACCCTCAGAGCCAAGCACAAAATCACTAGCAGTAAATGCCGGCCACCTTTAGATCACTCAGGCACCCAGCCTTATACAATTAGAAGGTTTGTCAGCTGGGTCTAGGTGGCGCAAAATAACGAAAATACTGTTAATATTCACTTTCTAAAAAGACAACAACAACAAAATTATGTTTTTCTTTATATTTTTTTAAAGTATAAAAAAAATATTCTATTCTCCGCTACTTTGATTTCAGTGAGACATAATATTGTCTTTGAATAATAAAAAAAATCCACACGAGGAAGAATCATTGAATTTGGACACATCGGTGTAAAGAGGAATTTATGCCAGTGCATTAAGAATGTATGCGGCATTCTGAGAAATGAAATGCAAATGCCTGTACTATTAACAGACTGATACCGTCTATGATCGTTCTATCCTGATTTCTCTTTGTTTCAAAACAATTTCCAGTAAAAAAAACAAAATTTAAATAAAATATAATTCTAGAGGGCTTATAATGTACTTGGTTAAGCATCGTGAGGTTCTGTACGTAATGCTGCCACCGAGTCTGTTGGGGATTGCGTGAATGGGTTCTCCTGTAGTGAGTCTATAAGCTGGAGGATGGGTAATGCATGTTGCGTGTTCGTCCCCATATACTAGATCCACAGTTATGGTCACTAAACATGAACACCATGTGTCCTTAATATATATTTCTCTAAGGTAGCCAAGAGAAAGGCTTGTGTAAAAATATCGGTATCCATTTTCTGTTAGATCAAAGGATTTCATTATCCCCTAGTCGATCTATTATTCATTTAAACGTTCTACTGCCAGGTCTGTGTCGTCTAGAGCTAGGCCTATATCTATACCAAAGAGAGGCCAATCATTCCGCGTCTACATGATTTATAATTACCAGGGAAATGGCACCATGTTGTAGCCTTGGACTTAGTGACAATGTTTAAATCAACCAGAGATGGTATCGCAGTAAAATATGAACACGTCGCTTTGTTGTTAGATACAATTTACTGGCATTAGACAATCATACCTCAACTCTCTCGCTCCGGGAACGTTTTACCTTTACAAGACACCAGATCATTGTTAAGATAAACAGGAATAAAGCTATTCATCTTTTGAACGTCTTTATTTAGCCTAACCACGGCAATGAACTTTGGTGAACATAAACTCAAGAATTGAGCTTTGTAAACAGAGTGCGTAACCTCGGAGAGAATGACCCGTGTAAATATAACACTTACAAATATTTATGCTTTCAATAAATTCTATAAGAATCCATCGAACGCTAACTTTCTGACACAAGTGGCAATTTGTTTAAGTCCACTTTTGTAAATTGCCGAACTTGCATATATCTATATATATATATCGAATTCCGATTGAGTTGATTCATCGAAGTAACCAAGTTCGTTTTAAATCTAAACAGTATAGCGTAAGGCGTTTAAAATTAATACGTTGTTCATATGAGCCTGGTGCCGTCCTTATAATTTAATTTAAACACATACTCGTGTTAAAATTGTGTTTAAATTTTTAGTTCAATGTTATTTTTTAACCACCAGGTCATATACAGAGCTAGACATGTATATGTAAAATTAAGACAACGATTCTAATTTCTCGAGTAAAACATTGATATAACTGTAAATTTGACAAAAACAAAAAAAAAATTGAATTTTGTCGTAACCTGTATGGCATTTCAAACAATACAGGACGTGTTTGCTTAGTTAATGTTCAAAATTATAAAAACCTAACATAGAAACTGATATTCTTGTTCATGCTCTTTCAAACAGTCACTCTCTGAACATAAAACGGGGTATAACTAAAGAACAGGTGAGTCGATACAAACAGTGCACTCTCTGAACATAATACGGGGTATCACTAAAGAACAGGTGAGTCGATACAAACAGTCACTCTCTGAACATAATACGGGGTATCACTAAAGAACAGGTGAGTTGATACAAATCTAAATTTCTTACAGGTCCGATTCATTATAGAAAACAATTCCGTTTTAGTAAGTTTCTAAATCCTATAAATATGAGTTTTTGTTTGCAATGATTTGATAGAAAGTACGAATAACTATACGAACAGACCTATGATAGTATATAAGAGAACCATTAATCTAAAGGACCTACTCGTTAAGGCAAAACTTCTCTCTGGGCCATGCAAACGGTCATGACCTATCTCGAGATGTCTGTAGATTACCCATAACAACTCGAGATTAAGATCTATTTAGAAACTTGTCTCTGGGAGCTTATCTATAACATGAGATGATTTATCGGCTTTAATTAATTGACATCCCTGGGCCAGTGTGATTACCTTTTAGAAATATAACAATTGACATTTGCTTAAAAATCCTTTCAAAATATGAATAAACAGTTTCCTGCCTAGAGAACGAGGAAAATTATCGGCTTTCTCGGTCACTCGATTCCTGTAAAATCAACAGACGATTATGTTTATCGGACGTTGGTTTTGTCTTTAAGATATCAGTCATTGCTATCCGATATTACCTCTAAAAACCAAACTTCTTTAAGGGGTGCATGAATTTACAATATAACAACTGGAAAGAGTACGCGACAGAAAGTGTACTAGTGGAATACTATTTACGGATATCAGACTAATTTGCTCCACATTGATATACTTAGGAAACCTTTAAATTACTCATAAACTTCATAAAGTACTAGCCATCTGAAAATCTTCTGCAAATTCATTTTAAAAAATAACTCAAACGACATTAGTGATTTCAATATAGTTTTACTTTGACAACATACTTCATTTAAATGTAGAACAATGAGTCAGTTAATAACCACAATATAAAGATAGTAACCTCCTCGTGTAACATGTATATAACTGTTGTTGTTGTTGTTGTTGTTGTAATAATTGGTATTAGCTGAACATATTTGGAATAATTTTCTTTGAACCAACACAGTTATCGAACTTGACATTTAAAGTGCATTGTGCCTTCAGACCCGGAATCCACCATACCAGTTTACATACACTATTGCAGGACAGTCTTTCTTCGTGCGTATTAAATTTATTAAATATCTTTGATGTGGAATATTTCACGGAAACAAATACTTTTACGACAACTAGGGACTTGCGTTAGAATATAATTTAGTACATAACGTGAACATTCAAAACTCAGCCAACCATCAAACATCGAATATAATTATTTACAGTTAAAGATTTGTACAAACTTTTTATTTAATATTTACAATATATTTTTTTTAGATTTAAATACAATGAATTGAAACTTGTTACAACAGATGATAAATGTTTAATAATCTAGCACTTGTAAAAGTTTCCGGTGCCGATTCACTATGGCGAACTGTCTGATGTTTCTAAAGGATTTCGATCTGACAGTCTATATGATGTTATTGATCGTCCATTGTGGGAATGAATGGCAGGTAATTCTTCGTGTACAGGTGTTTCATGAACAGGGAAATTTTGATCAACTCGTGATAATGGTTCGTCGTCAACTTGAATTTCTTCTTCATCGTTACTTTCTGTATTCAGGGGAGATAAACGATCAGGGCTGTCCACATCCGGGTCGTTGTCCTCTACGTCATCAATGTCCAGTCCAGGGCTTAAGGTTGGCCGACCACATTTACCTCCTTCCTCTTCCCGTTTCTGTTTTCTCCATTTAGCACGTCTGTTCTTAAACCATACCTTGTTAATAAAATTAAAAAAGAAATTAGTCATATAGGCATATAGGCATATAAAAATTAAACTTTCACGGCTAGATTCTTTACATTGCGACTGTCCTTTTTGGACAAGGCTTTGAACTGTTTGAGTAAACCCGCAAGGCCTTGAGTTATAATGTCGGCTATTTAAATACTCTAAATATATGGATATTGTCAAAAGTACTGTAAAGCATGTCGTGTCCATGCGTTTATAGTAAAACAATAGTAGTGATAGTACTTTAAACTCGGACACCCATGGGGCTGAACTGGACTATGTATAGGATAAAGGGCCTGTGGAAATGACTGTCTGCTTCCCTGAGCAAGATGTTCTCATTAAGGGGTGTTTGTCACGTGGGGACGATTAACGAGCTATGGGTGGAGGAAACCTCGTTATAACTCAGTTTAAAGCCATGATCTAGGCCTGGAGGGAAGAACACCAATTTCCATTAGACCGCCATCGCTACACACCGACTATTTATATGATGTTCTTTTTTCTTCTACCGATGACGCTGATAAGTCACGTGACACCTTGTAGCCATATTCCATCGGCTGTATCCGGAATGGGGCTTGAGATTAGAACGGATATGATATTCAACGCCCAATCTAATTCATGTTCATGTAAGGTTCGATACACACAATCTCTCCAATAGCCAAGGAATGTACGAATGAGGGTGGGGAATTATATGAGGCCCCCGGCATTGGCTGGTATGCCGCAATGGTTACGTAGGAAAACACCTTATTGAATTTAATGTATTTTAGGTGTTCGAATATGACAGCCAAAGGGTTAACACACAAACAACACGTCACATTTCCACCTGATAGTTCTCTGCAAAAGTAAATGTAATGATATGGAAGTGCATTAGAATTAGCTACACGCCAAAATGAACTATAACAAAAGGCAAGATTTAAACGTAATTGCAGCCTTCTTGCTGCAGTCAATTTTACCATTTACTCTTTTAGTTTAATGGATTATTAACTGGTAATGCTGAATACGTGTTAAACATATGGCTTAAAAATCTGTTTAGTGTCGCTGTCGTCCTAAAAGAAACCGTAATGTAAAAATGTAATAATAAAGGTGAGCATCAATTATAGAGTTTAGCCTACAGGATTATAGTCTGATTTAGTGGGGAGTTTCACAAAATATATACGCAGGTTGAATATATACATCGTGAGGCAGAAAAGCCCTTGGCCAATAAGCATGCGTTGCTAAATTATTAGTTTTTCATTGCACTAAACAAGCCACATTCATAGATATAATTGCTTCTCCTTATTGGTTAACGCGATTTTCAACATTTCTATCCTTTGATGTGTCAATGTAGATAGGGGCTTAAGGGCAACAAGCCAACAGGCCGGAAGAAAACGTAACTCCCTTAAGGCCTTATTAGTACAACCATAGCTTTACGTGTCTCCTGTTATACTGTCCATATGAAAACACTTCATGATCTCGTGTGGTAATGGGATTTACTAACGCTTGGCAGAAACACGTCATAAAGAATATTAATGAAACGCAATCTATGTGTTACAGGGTGGCTAGCTTTAGAGGATATTTATGTAGTTTAGAAACTTATTTGCCACATATATATAATAGTTTGCTTATTCAAACAAATTATCTGGGCAGATATTAAAGAGCAATCATATTTAATTTTGGTGTATTTTGCTGTTTTCTTTTCCTTTTTTGTTTTGGTTTATTTTAATTTATTTTTTATATACCAATGAAATACCAGAATTTTCTTCACGAATAAAAGTGATATCTCACTGCAGTGTAATAACATTTTTGTTAGTACTCTATGAACTCTTTCAGTGACGTCTGCACACTCCAGTTGACAGATTAAACGGAGTACGGTACTCCAGTGTAGATTGCATTGCACCAAACACGGATATAGTGAAATTGACCAGGTGAAATGATTTCAACAAGTCAGAGAAAATAAGTTGATACCTTAAATACAACAAAACAGCCATGCTTTAAACTATTGAGCGTCAACAGCCTCGTGCTATGGCAAAAACCGAATCAGGCGTATGCAAGCTTTTAGTCAGTCAGGGACAGTCGAACAGATAAATATTATGACAATCTAATTGGGAAAGTTTAATCTTGTAAGGTAGCAAAAATCTTTTTATTGCATACAACATTGATAAATTATGGTTTTATTTCTTTTAGGCGTAGGAATATCGAAGGGATTACAGTCTCATTCTGACATTTGCGAGATTACAGCTGATCGGGGAATTTGACATGGATTTTTATTTTATAGTTGATATAAATAATAAATAGAATATTACACAGGTTAGTTTAAATACCATAAATATTGCTCGAGTGAATGGTTGAAAGAGATAACCCACGAGACGCGAACTGTGTAATATCCTCTATTTTTAATATTTAGTTATTTTTTTAAGTATAGGTTGTTCTTTCATAAGAGCATTGAACATGTATGAAGTAATAGGCAGAAAATTTGTCATGATGGTTGACAATTAGTTTTAAAAATAAAAATAGATGAAAATTAATTGGTGAGTGACAAAAATTAATTGATAATTGTAATGTACTATTTAGAGGTATTTAACATATCGATTTAAAAATGGGGCAATAGCGCAGATTGGGTCTTATTGTCGATCCAGCAGCCCGATGGGTATTCGGGTGACAGACACGAACCATACAAAATGTACAAGGTACAGACTGTACTGACTTGTCGGGAATTAGAGCAAAGCGTTGTGCACAAAATAAGTTAATCCAAAAAGAATAGGGCTTCAAATAGTTCATTTATATATAATCGATGCCATCTCTGATATCTAAATTTGGGTCCATTGTAGGCTCTTTTGGTAACCAAAGTATGTTAACAAACCAATGAAGTTCAAGGGGTCGAAAACACGTGGAAACAATTCATGAATGTATTCAATTTATTTTCTTTATATGTTTATAATTCTAAATGAGTGACATTTAAAAAACAGAAAATAAACTGAAGCGTGTTATAGACTAAACTTAAAATAAATAAGAGTCACTGACCGATTCAGGATGATAAATGTTTATTTGTTTTTGTTTTGATTCAAAAAGAAGATTTACATTATATGTGCTTTCATTTGTATATGCGGATATGTGGCTATAGCCAGCACATGGGTGATTTAATTCTAGATCTGCAGATTTCTACAGTTTTTTTCGTTTCTTTCGCAAACATTTGCATTAAGAAAACCAATGTGAAACAAGTAATGGGAATTAATATTTTACTAATTAGTTATTAGATATAAAATTCAGTTCACACGTTTTTGAGCATGCTCTTTGATGTTTGCCGAAATCATGGATGTAAGTAAATGCCTTTAATTCCACCTGTAAACACTCAATTAGCAATGTTTGCTTTTAATATGCCTGTATATTATATGATATATATATATTTCTGGTACAATAATGTATTTTCCCTCCTACTGGGCCCATCTTACTAACTAGTAAACACGTCTTATAATAAATATGATAAAAATTATATATATTTTAACATATATAGAAATATATATAATTTTATAAATATGTATGTACTTCTAAAATTTAATCACACTAGAATATTTATCTTTATGAAATCCAAACTGATATGCTATATTCAATTTTAATATTTTTAGCAGTGTTTTATTCCTGTATTTAAACTGATATTTCTGTTCTTTTCTTCTTTTCTTTTTATTTAATATCAAATAAAAGAATTTTTATAGCCAATTATTTCAATTAAATGTAATTTTTCTTCATACGGTTTTTACTATTGTTGGAATGATAGTAATTATTAATAAAGTGCCGTTGCATATTCTTTTAATTAAATATACGACTACAGTTTCCATTATATGGTTTGTGTTCAGTTGTTTAGTTCTAATGGAAAGAGAAATGTGAGTCGATCTATTTAATTTAATAAATATCGGCCCGAAATTTGTTTACCATAAATACATATTTAACAAAAAATAGTTCTCGATTATATACAATATTGAAATCTAACAATGGCCTATGCTTCAAGAAACTCAAGAATGAAAAATATTCCTTTCGCATACAACCAACACAAATAAATAACTATACGTCATGAATTAAAAATTGTTCTTACCTCAACTCGTTCCTCTTTCAGGTCTATTTTCATTGCAAGTTCTTCGCGGAGCAGCACATCCGGGTAGTGCGTCTTTTGGAATGTGTTCTCGAGCTCCTCCAGCTGCTCTTCGGTAAATATCGTACGGTGTCGTCGTTTGCGTTTATGACCAGCTCTGGAGAAGTCTGCAGCGCTCAGCATTCCTGGAAATGGAGGGTAACCTGAAAAGTCAATTATTTACTAATTACAGGACACTCTTAAAAATCTAGCATTGCAAAGGAAGTCAAACTATGGATTCAACTTTATTTTAAGTCACTTTGTGAAGACTCTATAATTATTTCCTTATTGATAGCTATTATTTTTGTATTTTATTGATGTTATGTTATAAAAAAAAATCGAAATAAAATATTTAAATGTCTGATGGTGACTTTAAAAAAATCCGATATATTAGAACACCAACACTGGAGTTTATTTTGCTTTAGCACTATTTTTACGTGTGATTTGAGTATGTTTATAATTTATATAAAGTCTTACGCTAAAATAAAATGTAACTTGTTGACCTTGAATACTTGTATTAACCTTTTGGCCTATATATAAACTTTAATTTTTGATAAGTGTATATGATTCAAATGGCAATGATGATAAATAGCATTACACTTAGAACTACACTGTACAAAAATATAATGTAATGAGTCAGAGACTGTTAGTTCAGCTGAAATTGGTCGGCGTGAAATTAAGCAATTTTATCCTTATCAGATTAAGTAATTCTTTTCTATTTTGGAAAATGGTGTGCATTAGTATTTGTTTTAGTTTTGGAAGTGTATAAATTACTGTGTGTTTAAAAATTAGCTCAAATTATATATAACAGGATTCTATAGTTTTGTCCACGTATTAGGCTATAGTTGTATCCGTAGGCACAATAGTATAGAATAATAGCATCTGACATTTATTGTACACATTAGTACGAGATTACAAGAGATAAGGCGTTTGATGTGGCTCAAATACCAATCTATGGGTGTATATAGCTGGCATTTGTCACGCAAATAACCCATGTAATCTACTGAGTATAACTTAACAATACCAAGCCAACAAACCGTTATGATATATAAACGTTGCCATTCATGTTCAAGT
>JAQQZZ010111245.1:0-15417 GCA_030265115.1 Mopalia vespertina | reverse complement strand
GGGATTTTAGAACAAAGGGCATCAAAAGGGATACGACTGAGTAGCATGGTAAATGTATTGGATTTTTATATCTAATGCAACCCCTACAACGTTTTGTTTCTTTACTGTTGATCTCAGTTTAATTGATTTTTTAGCAATGTGTGCAATTGATGTGACAGCGGTGTCTAGGTTAATTATTATAAATGACTAGATTAATCCTATACATTATTTCAAATAAACTGCACGCAATCTTCTATTCTATGCTTGGTCTATCCCCGATCACCAATTTGAAACAAAGCCAATTTACATCGAAACGAGAGGATGCTTTTTCTACTCCAGTGAAATGCACTGGTTGGTCACAATGTGCTGTAAAGGCTTGGTAAGTAAACAGGAAATCTGACTTTCCCGCGCTTTTCATTAAAAGTTTGACAACAACAAAAAAACAGAAGAAAGTAGATCAGTACAGTAAGTTTTTTTTACCAAAATCTCGGGGTGAGAGCACCTAAACCCTGCGCCCAATCCTGACCACAAACACATCTAAACACACCCCGTCATGATCATCGCGTATCATTTCTATGCTTTGATTGTGACGACATTTCCATAAGCCCAAAACCTCAAAACTACATGTAACCCCGACAATTAGATGAAACGAAGTGTTATACACTATAACACAAAGCTTATAGTACAATACCATGTGGTGTAATTATTTGAATACAGCCAGCCGTTCGGAAATTCCAATTGAAAAGCCAAAGAACCGAACTGGAACATACTGGTATACTATTATAAAGTTGATGAATGATGCGGCTATGAACACATGTTAGACATGGCACGTTGTACCGTGTGTGTGTTCTTTAAATGATGAAGGATTAACACGTATACAAGTTTAGTTTCGGTATTATTATTGTTTAATTTGTTTAAGGGTCTTTTTTTTTGTCATTTGAAAAGAGATTTACAACCGATTCAGCAGATAATGTCTGTACTTCTACAAACATCCCCGCCTCAGCAAATGCTTATTTGTTGGGCAACTAAAGGTTTATTTAAACGTATCAATGAGACCATTCAGTCGATAGTTTGGATCAGATTAGATTTCAATGTCTTCTCATTTATTTAAATCTCATTTTTAAATCTCATTTTACAAATTTAAAGTTTATCTCCAGGATCTGTTACTGTTGTGTGTCTAGTGGTAGACATTATACTTATTGTAAAAAGTTCTCCAAAACCAAACAACTTTGTCGAGTTTTACAATACTAAATAATTGTATATTTAATAACACTTTATTATTAACTGTATAAAACTCAGTTTGTTTGATTATTAATTGTGAGTGTATTTTTTTTATTATCAAATCGGCGAACGTACTCTTACAATTTATTAGTATCCAACTTACTTAACAAGCCTGTTGGTGTAAAGCGCCATTAATTAATTTGAAAGCGTCTTGAGCTGAAATAGGAATACATATGTAACGACTTCCACAATTTTATCATTAAAATGCTAATATATTCAATACAATTCTGACATAAAATGTTTGGTTGATGGGTGGACGGTTGGTCTCTCTTGTGTCCTGGTACTCTATAAGATAGTGAGTAACACCGAGCCCATTAGTTGTGGGTTCTAAGACTCGATGCACTCGGCGTTTGTCTTTTAAATTGTTGTCTGTCGCCAATGCCACACATGGGAGTTTCTTTCAAAGCCTGCATGCCGTCGTATAAGAGAAATGGACATATTGAATCTTAAAAAAAATAACATTTTTTGTACTCCTGTCAAAGGTGTACATATATAAAGGGTTTGAACAAGTTTAAATGACTAAGATTTATTTTCTCAGCTCTCAGACAATTCACTATGCGAATCTATTCATAGAAACTGATCGGATGTGCCTTGTAAATCTTTCAATTACAGTCCTTAATTTATTTTTTTTCGGAAAAATATTGAACTTGCATTTGTTGAAAGGATTAGAATTGACCAGAACAATAACTAACTCGTTTTTAAACAAAGGAATTCGCTTGAGGTTATCGAGTGTAACGTTTGTTTGTCTCACCAGGGACAAAGAGTTTGAATTTGATTGGTTAAACATCATCTCACGTGACGTCTATGCGGCTTGATGTATGACCTTGGGTTAACAATTAGGCTCCAAAATAACTGAAAACCTTGGCAACCGACTGATCATAAAAAAAATATCACTTGTCTAACTGACACGTAATATCAAATGAATTTAATGGACATACCACATTCTATTTAGCTGTTTTGTTGCGAAAACAACATTTGTTAATCTAGAACGAAATAAGCGTTGAAACGCCTTTTTGAGTTTTCTATCCAACTCCTCACCAATATTTGCTTATTTTACAAGAATTAAATTTATTGGAAGTTGCCGGAGTTCTTTGAATTATAAATAAAGCAAGACAGTTTTATAAAGTATACGAAGGAATAAATAAGTTAAAAAGATAAAACGATTTATAAAGGGACGTAGGCGTATTATGGTCAAGTAACATGCGTCTCATTGGTAAGGTATATATTTGGAACAGTTATTGTAACACATAAATTCCGGGACATTGGACATTCAGACTAGGGATGAGAAGTGGATGTGAAGTTCTTGAAAAGTTTAAAAACAAAAACACTATGTATAACGAGGCCGGCGCCTCTTCAGATTTCCTTGTGATTTCTATGATTTCGTATAAAAAAATCGTTTATGAATTCAGTGTCCATGAGCTTCGTATCAAACAGCAAAATACAAAATACAGTAAAATTATAGATGATGTCAAGATTAGCCAAACTTTAAAATACGGGACGGCTTTAACATAGGTCGGCCTGCGTTCACAAACCAATTGTAACCGTATATAATACAAAATCGAAATCAAAAACATTATAACGTTAAAAATGTCACGTTATTTTTCAATCAAAAGATACGGAGATGTTGTTTTATATGAGCACAACGACCATTCCATAAAGCTTCACGGGGCAATACAGATAAGACACGGCCAATTTATTAGTATAATTAATATATTTTTAGAATAAATATATTTATATTCTAGAGAAGAAAAAAAATCTACATATACGTGAGTTTGTTGTACAAACTTTGCGACACAAGGTGAGAAAACAGAGGTGAGTAATACCGATGCAATTAACTCGGGGCAGGTGTCGTCATTATTTCAGAATAATATAAATAAAGTGATGACAGTCTCTTGGTCTCTAAAGGTCAGCTCTGTCAGCCGATTTTACAGAAGTAAGTTATATTTAAAGAATTAAAATTATAATGTTGACCCTTCGTGTGCTTTATAAATATTAAAACCATTGTAATCAGAAAAGTGTCAGAGTTTTTATATAAATTTAAGCACGGTATGTTTACTAAAATATTAAACTTGACATACTGTAAATTACAACAACAACTGAAACTTTAAAAAAAAATCTGTGATAAAATTTACTTAAATACTTTCACCCTGTGTCGCTTCAAATAAGAAAATAACGTTTGTAACATTTTATATAAATAAAGAATAATCACAAATTCGGCTTCCACAAAATGAAGACCACCACAAACACGACTGTCAGAACCCGAAAAACAATATACCCTCGAGATTTTGACTACCTATATTGTCTGTTTATGGTCTATAATTATACCTAAATCATGGAAATATGGTAATTAGTTACTTCTGAGCATACATACTTACGAAATGTATATAATATACTTTAACCTTTAATAGGTAGCAATATACTGCATCTAAACGCGGGGTAAATCGATATCACGGATAATGCGGAATTTGTACCATTTCATGATGGTTACACTGGCGTGTACCGTTGTAAAATAAAATTATTTGCTTGATAGTATGTAGTTAACGGCGCCTCTAGCGATCTGTACAAACACATGCATTTCTAGTGCTGTCTGAAATATCATATATATATATCCCGGTGGAGGCAAGCAAATTTTTCTCTCTTCATTTATTCAAAATATATATACGATGGAGGCAAGCAAATGTATTCAATATAAATATAAAATGTGTCGTTTAGAAAGTGAAGATATACAGTATTTTCGTTATTTTGAAATAACACATTCCTGGCTAGAACAGATTTTAGTTCATGAACATTTTAAGGCCGAACCCGCCCGGGAATCGACCCGGTAAAATAAGGTATCAAATCGCCAGCAGTAAATGCCGGCCACCTAGAACACTGAGCCGAATGGCCCGTTTTCTGACCTGAAGTTTGTTCAAACCAACAAACCAAAATACGAAAACAATTTGCTCTATCAAGTTTAGAAAGAATCAGGATTGAGTCCTGTAATATGGATGGTCGCATCTACGACTACAGAAACACAATCAAACGATTCTATGAGAAAATCAAGTTAATTACGACTGTGATGCTTAATGGCAATACTATAATTATGAGTATTCACAAATTAATTTTTGTTCTCTCCTGATTGCGCTTTTATTTAAATTTTTTAATTTTTGTAATATGCAATTAATTAAACTTATCTATATTTTCTCGTGTAAAAGATGGCAAATCCTGACACCGTTTCCAATACTTTTGGACATTTGGTGAGTATTTTTCTGTGATATTTTCCCGTAAATTCTATTTAAACAAAACTCACACCTTAGCGTGAGCACGATTCTCATAAGAAACAGTACTGTGCGTATAATTTTTGTTTAATATCATTGATTCATGCATGGGTATAAACGTGTCACTGGTAACAAGTATGTCCCCCTCTTCTCCCTATCTTTCCACAGATTTACCCTTTGGAATATCTTTTCTTCATACAGACTTTTCAAACTTCTATCGACTATACCATGTGAGTAATACTGGAAAAGTGTGACTCCTTATGCTTAAAAACAGAGATATGAACGTTTCGATCAGTTTATAGATTGTTTATGTGCTAGTATTACATTCATCAAGTGACTCCACAGATGTAGTGTTCGGCGGCCATTCACTCCATTGTCGAATCGCGGGCGGTTAGAAGAGAAGCTCTTAGATCTTAGACAACAAGAAGCCGGTATGTTTGTGATGTCTTTCTATTGCGTCATGTGATTGTACTATCTTGTCTGTATGTGTTTGTTGCCAACGGTATCAGCGTGGTTTCCTCCACACATTGGACTGGTCACAGCATCATAAAATGACATAAAAATTGGTGTTTAATCCCAAACAAACAAGCAGTGTATTTCTTGGTTTTATAACTATATAGTATGAGTGAAACCCATTCATCCTTATCAATTTCACAGCTTGTACGTGTTATAATTATATTTCAATATAATAATATCCTCATATCCAAGTAAGACCATGTTGTTATAAAATACAAAGCCTGTAATTAGCATTGATATCAAATCCGACGTGTCGTATCAGCTTGTGGACAATCTTAGAAATTAGACGGAGACGTTACAGTGGTCGTGTGACTCTTCACTGTTTTAATTCAGTGGCCGTCCATAATGGAAATATCCTCGAGTATGCCGTTAAACACCACTCATTTGTTTGTATATATTAAGATGACAAGGAATTAACGTATAAGAACATATCCATCTATTATAAACACACGACACCGTATACTATAATATCACAAGTGTGCAACTAAATGCAGGAGTATTAGTAATTATCAAATGTATTGCATTTATCCAGTATTGTTTTTTTAGTCAAATTTTTCATTAAAATAAATAGATCATACACATTATGTTAAGTACATATTTTATATACAGAGAGAGAAAGAGAGAGAAAAAGAAATGCCTTGCCAAAAATCGAACCATTTTTGTTTAACTTCTAGAGCCATCGCTCAACAGAAACTCCTAATAGTTAAAATCAGAATATTATCAAAAATTTATTAACTCATGGTACATTCATGCCAGGACTAGTTAAATCTGTAATATCATTTCAAAAGTGTTTAAAACGCGAAACAAGATGTTAAATTGGCCTTTCTTTAATTTAAATTTTTGTTCGAATATAATTTTGACAGCCAATTAGAAGTGCTCATATATATAACTATATTCTCACATTTTTGGTTATGTTATATTTTTCATAACACCGTGAAATGGAGCTTGAGTTTGATAAAGTTCATAGTAAATACAAAACGGTAAAGCAACTGTTTTATTTATCCGTGTTTATATGCCCTAAAGAACATAAGAGTAGACACTGAGATGTTTTGTGCAAAACAACTTGAAAGCTTTATTGCTATATGCCTTATGTCTTGTTAACTTGCCCAACCTTTAAATATCCCTTAAACCTGTTAATAAAGAAGTTATAAATAACACCATATTATGGGCTTTGATGTTTCTAAATGTCAGTCCGCAAAAATAGTTACCCTATGGGATAAACATTAATCGATTTTCTTGACTAAGTCGTAATAAATTACCCATATGACGTTTACCAAATAAACATGAAAGAATTTGTCCACAACTCATCATAAACTTATACTGTCTGGATGGTTTGAATCCGTCAAAACGTTGTATCAAGACAATTACTATTCGCTTTTAATTTGGATAAGAATAAATTTAACAATACTAGAAATGAATACATGTTCCCGGGTTTGATTCCGGCGAAGGCAGGCATATTTCTTTCGCTACTCTTTCGAGAAAAAACTTGTTCCTGAACGCTTTTGTTGATTAAAAAAATAATCAATGTACATTTCAAAATTCATCAAAATCCCTAATAACCATGCAGTGTGATAATTGTAGGTCTATATACGATAGAGTGATTGCAATCGATCTCCGTTGCAGGAAAGTTAACTTGTATTTCCTTACATTAAAAAAAAAAATGTTATGAGAACCCACATCAATGAAAGCCCAATAATAACGGACCCCAGCCCCGCGTGGGTGTTTCGGTACTCTTGGTACCCCGTGCCACCCCCCCCCCCCCCTCCCCATAAACACATTTGTTTCAGTTTTTGGGAGTAGCGAGGATGTCTGAGACTGAAAACTTCACTAAGTGCGTTTGAGTTTTTCATTGGCGACAGTGTACTTCGTGTATCTTAATTGGATGAAAATTCACTATTAATCCAATCGAACTTGGCTGTCGATATAAATGATATAAAGTGACCATTACACGCAGGTGAAGCAGGATATGGATCAATTATGAATGAAAGTATTTATCTTAGATCTACACAATATTCCCTATACATAAACAAATCACACAATCCATACTGTATTCTATTGGAAATACATTAAATTGATTTAATAAATAAATATACAAGGCTAATTGGATAGGAAAATTTATGTTGACATGCAGTCTTGCTCTGGATTAATTTACAAGAGTATTCGACTTCGACTTGAAATGAAATATTAACTTAATTTAGGACATATAATCTTCAAATAATAATTATAATTAAAACAGTGAATACCAACTACAAAATTGACACAAACATTCCGAATATCGACAAAATGCTTTCTCTCTTGTCTGTTTATATTTTATTTAAAAATATATATATTTCATGATAGCTAGTAGGATAGCTTAGTATACAGGAGTTATAGTATAGTAATGTAGGCTCAGCAAACAGATTGACAAAAATAAAATAAAACGTACTAAATTCCAAAATAAATTGTAAATATAACATACTATATATAATCAACTAAACAAATCCACCTGTAAAGTCAACACTACTGCACAAATACATCAGTGAATGCATATTTGATATAAAATAAGTTTATTACAAAGTAAATATCCACCATACATTATTTAAGATAATTCAAAATCCCTTAATCATATAATTCACAAAAACAAACTTTCAAATATAATCACAAGTTAGTATGTTTTCAAATGACCGTTGTCGAAGTTTTATAATGGCAGAGGCATTAGCTTTAAAATTGCAAAACTTTTCTCCTCAAAGTAAGTTATTTAGAATACTGGAATACGCCAATATTGTTTTCATCATTGTCATTATGGCGAGCAAATCCAGAAACAACTTTTAGGTAAAATGGTATCGATAAAATGTACTTTGTGATAACAGGTCTATGTTTTCAGTTTTTCCAAAAAATATTGTTTCTAGTAATGAAACTCGGGTTGATAACACTTAATATATATCCCATATTGTCTGTTATTATAGCCGCGGTCCATCGAGCATAAAGTTGTTCATGTAGATATATTTAATTTATTATAACGGGATAATTTTCGTGCCATTGATAACATGAAAGCTTTTTATGGGGCACATGTCAGCAGGGAAATTTTCTATTATATTATTGATTTTATCAGTTTCTTGGGAGCATTTGATGAGCTTTTAGCCCAGTTATAAAATTTTGACATGTGCTGTGTTAACACCTTTCAATCAAAGTTTCTTTTTATCCTATTCAGACTATCACGATTAAAAAAAAAATTCGTTCATTAATTATAAGAAGTCATCTAAAGAGCCATGATTTTCACCGACATGAAGGGTCACTTCCATTCATCGATGACACGTCCTTATATAAATATGCAGACAACGTTTTATTTTTATTCTTAATTTTAAACTTTCATTTGACTATAAAGCTGGTCAAAGAATTAAGGAACAGCACCTTATTTAACTATGAAGGAACATTTTTTTAAAATCATGTCATTCCGTTATGAGGCAAACATACAGAATTTATGCTTGACCGTTTCACTTCAAAACTTATGTATGTAACCCTCACTTTGAAACCGAACGGGTTGTGGTAGATTTCTACGACTGGCAAATTAGATATGCCGATCGATATCTTTACACTGTCTATTGAAATTATTTTTTATACATCTGTCAAAAAAGTATTAACATTATTATTAAACAAATTAAAGTTCAACAAATCATTACTTACATGTGCAGATAACTCCTCATTCTAGATATTTGATGTAAATATCGAACTTTTGATGCCGAATAAAGGGGCTGTATCTTTAAGAAACCATTAAAATACGACCAGCTCACGTTCACCGGGTACAACACACCGTGGACAAGCTACTGGCCAGAGTGAATTATAGAACGGATAGGAAAGTATTCACAGATGAATGGCCGCACTGGTGTTTGTAATGTTTATCTCTGTATAGGATTGGCTCGCTTTTGTGGTCAGTTTCACATTGAGCTTATAGATAACTTTCACTAACTTCCGGTGTATATATGTCTCTGTGTTAAGGGAATTTTTGTATTTTACCAACGAATATATTTCTGAAATTGCTTTTAATTAATGATTTGTATTTTACAGAGAATAGCAGTCGAATATCACTGATTTCGTTGGGAGGCAAGACATTAACAATGTCTGTCTGTCATCATTAGTTAATGATATGATTTCTTCACTTCTTAATTTATTTGTCTCTTCAGCAAATTATGCATTGATAATAAATAATTAACTATTGAAAATCACACACAATCTTAAGTTAGTTGATTTACTTGGCGTAACAATTTAGACTATCTCAGGAAATACAAAATTTCAACATGATATCTGTCATCGGGAATTCTTAATTCAACATTTTACAATCTTGTATTAACTACCTCTAAGATCAGTAACTCTATAGAGACAACGAGAAAGCACCCGCATTGAACGATATTTCATATGCAGTTTAAAAAACATTGGATCTCAGAAAACCTGAAACTTATACTTTAATCTAGATAGTTAAATACAGACTAAGGGCTCATTATAAGATAATATTCATAGTGACTTACTGTATGTCTTTATTTATTTACCAGTTCCACTTCTTTATTTACATAGCCTTTCAACTGCGAACGGAATATCGTTCATGGTTGGTGACTATCTGCCTCTGAATAACTACATGTACGATTTTCTCATTCCTCTTAAAAATATATATCATGCACATAGTTGCTTATCTGGTTTTAATAGTTCTCGTTCTTTCCTTATAACTAAATAAGCAGACAACTAGTCGCCACCAATAATAAATGACAGTGGTGGAGAACACCAAGCAGTTAGATGCCATGGCCGTATGGTAATGCCTTATAGCTAATGTAAAATAATGTACGAACAAAGTTATTGGATACTTCCAGACAACTTCTATGACCTGACATTGAATTGTTTAATAAACCAATATGAAGATAAAAAAAAAAAAATAAAACAGTCAGGATTTTGATATTTGTTTACCAGTAAAGGAATCAATCAATATGTTAAATTGATATCGACTCAAGGGGAGACCACCTTGAACGTATGAACCAGCATTCCAATTAGAGTGACCTCCCCTTAGTTTAGCATAAAATTTACATCAGACTCTCTTCCACCAGACCACGCTTCAAATGAAAGGAGAGAAAGGTGTAGATGTTCGCTGGTTTATTCCAGTTTAAATCAAGAGGAATGAAATTTGAGAGACATTTAGAAGTTGAACAATACCGATATTTGTAACTGGATTAGAATAGTGTTTATTAGAGTTCAAGGAAGGAACGTAAATTGTCCCTCCTCAGGGTGATAAAAGTCTGTATGACAAATTCACACTGCACTAATCAGCTTACATATACTTTGTTATTTTAGTGCAGCTAAAGCGCGTGTAGCTAAGAGCATACAATTAAATCACTGTACACAATAGTTCGAATAACGGAACAGTCACAGTGTAATATGCGTTCTCTGAATCTGTACGTGCATTTTCTGATTTGCTCCCCAAATGAGGGAATGTTGTTGATGGCAAACATAAAACTGGCGCTGCAATCTCGACGATAGCCTAAAAGCCATCTGGAAGCATTGTTATAAGTTACTCTTAAGTATTATACATTTTCTCAATATAAGCACACCACAACTGGCAACAATAAATATGACCCCATTGCTTCGAAATAAAAACTTTAAACTTATTTGAGAGCACGCTTTAAGAACGGTATAATGTTACTTGTCTAACTTATTTTGCTGAACAGAACTGACAACAGGAGCTGCGACATATGAATTCCACCGCCACATCGTGTTGACTACCTCATATAGCCTACCGGAGGTCGCGACATATGAATTCCACCGCCACATCGTGTTGACTACCTCATATACCGGCGGTCGACAGACTGCTGGGTTTCATTTAGGACATATCAAAATCATGTTGCCTCTTTGGCTTTCCTCATCGTAAGAGCTTTCAGAGTTTTGCTAGTGACCCCTGTTATTAAATGTTGACAGGCAATGCCACAATATATGTATTTATAGTCCAGCACTGGCCCTGCTAGTCAGACAACCGAGCTCGAATCCCGGTGGGGACAAGCAAAATTTCATTTCATCTACATTATACGCATTTTTTAAAAAATTGTGTGCATGTCATGTATTTTTTTTTTAAATTTCCATTTGCATTGGCAAACCAATTCACAGTAATCAATATGTCTGCATAAATTTCAAGTCGTGTAATCTTGGCTTAAAAAATTCTTTATCTGAATTAAGCCCAGTATCATTTTCTTAAAAATTCTAGATCTGAATGAAAAACTTTGGTAATGCAATGTATAGTGTTTAGTAAATAATGGCTTTCCTTTTGCAGTCAGACCCTATACCGGAAAAGCCATCTCCAGTGAGTTATGAGTACCCTGTAATCAAACAAAATTTCAAGTCACCCCAACCATGGTGGGGCGGACCTCATCTTCCCAAGGCAAGGCGGAAAAGAAGATCGTCGCATTAAGCCTCTATTCCTTTCCTACATTGCCTTCATGGACGGAAAAACCTGAGTTATATAGAGTCTACAAAAGCTACTTTCGGGTGACATCTTTTAACTCCACCCAATCCTGCAGATTGGAGCTTCTTACGTATTTGGTCCTTGCAATATGAAGATTGGCGGACCTGTGCTTTGCCCTTCCCTGGAAAATAAGCAGCGCACGGCCATGCGTGTATTATTTGTGTATACACACCAATATGTGTACACGAACCTTTATATCAATGAAGGATACAGATTCCATGGAATTAAATGAGTCCATTCTCAATGATATATCAGAAGTGTGATCATCGAACTGCTGCTTTTAAACCTCAATTCTTGGTATCTCTCGAATTAGCCATATATTAGAACACGCATGCACAGAGATTTGAAAATCGTTTTAACTCGGTCATACATAAAACGTCGAATTTTTTTTACTTGGGTACCATACATTAAAAACTTGATTGCCTAAAAGAATAGGTTAGGTGTCTGTCACCTTTCCGTTGAACGAAAGTTTCTTTAACATTGTCTATTGTAGGCCGTTGATACGTTAGGAATCCTTAACTTGAACAAATTCGTTTGATTATACAATTAATAGATTAATGTATTTGTAGATTTCACGCAGTTACATAATTTTTAATTTCTTTAAACTGTTGATTGATGGTATGTTGTATTAGTTGTTGGCCGCGACAAAGGTACAGACCAGAATCTAACAAGTTTTCACAATCTATGATCAACAAATCGCTGCCGATACGGATCATCGAGCAAGCTGAATCGTTTTCTTTCGAACATACTACTCTATGAACACCCTACATATTTTGTGAGGATAATAAAGAAGGACTTAATGTCAAAGCCTAATGAAAGCGCCACGAGACATGTTAAAAGGCTGTGAATTGTGTTGACTATATGTTGGGGCGAAAGTTGGCCTAATTTCCGTCTTGTATTCGAGTCGGACTCAAACACTGGTTGTCAAGCTCCTCGCACGCTCAATAAAATACTTACACAGGAACAACGTACATCGATTGATCAAAGTAGGATAATCGTTGCATATTAATTCTCTGGATTAACATAATCATTCCTTTAAGTCAGCGTACCGTGTTGCCTGATTCGGTACTTGTCAGTATGCGTAGATATATCGTGGGCAGAATTTTGGTATCAGTTGCATGGCTCAATGTTTGGATATACCCCTTGAACCGTTGTTGATATGACTTAATGTTGATAGTCATAAAGAGAGGCTATTTAATAGAACGAAGATGAGCCTGGCTATATTTTGGACAACTTAAATGTGATTGTTGCCGGGAGAAATTAGCTGACTGTCAATTTATGATCACACTTTGAAGGATATCATTGGATTTGCAATTTTCTCTGGATTTTTACAATTACTGGACACAATGTTTCATCTTAAGTATGCGACAACACGTGGGTTTCTGACCTGGGATGAACTAGGGTAAGTTAACATATGCTCAAGTTAAAATTGACTAAATGGTAAAGTTATGTTCTTTTAAGATGCTCGATATACAAAAATCATAATTTTACTGACTGTGATCATTGAGCTATTAGACCTCATTAACAATATCAAACACGGTGTTCAAGTAAAGGAATCTGTATAAAGTACTAAATGAAATTATACCGACAACGTTGTTGTTTTCCCCTTCTGTTTGCCTGTAAACCGAAAGACTCGCAGTGGAGGCAAGCACATGCCTTTCTGAATATATCGGTATATTTTTTGGTTTGTTTGCATGTAACCTTTTTTTTTTATTTTCAGCTGCCTCAGTCGCAGTTTGGGAGTAAGTATTATTAATAGTTGCCATATAAACTGAAAGGATTTATTGACGATTGCGTCTTATTTCGTTTCAGTATTTGAAGAAAAAAAGAATACATACTTGTTGCTTGTTTAATGAGTGCTTTTCGAGCAAGTTGAACATATACAACTCATAATCTACCTTGATTGACTGAGAGAGTAGGTTTTGTATGTATACATGAAACTCTATCTGCTAAACTCTAAAAAGCAATCAAGCAATATTACAGCACGGACTTGTTCAGCTTTAACCCACTCTCAGGCGTCTAGGCCCGTGTACATACACCTGTTACATAAAACTCCCATGCTATATCCTAAAACGACTTTAATATGTCAGACTTGGCTAGGCAGTGAAACGTGTAATTCTGTAAGCCTATTAAATGGTTGATCACTTAGCCTTTCTGGGCTGCGCGAAAAAACGAGTGTTTATCAAGTGTGAAGTGTTGGTGAAAATAACAGTTCTGAACTTGTTAGGTGGCAGACCTACTTATCCTGACTTTGTGTCAGTATTCACTCGATGTCCTTCAAGAAATACACTATATTGTGGAAGATTAAAAAAAGCTAGTAATATTGACCCAATCATCAAGAAATGAAGATATGGACTTCAAATGAGAAGCAACTGTTGACTGGATATTCATTTCATACTTAACAGTTCCATTAAACAAACATCAAATACTGCAGTGTAAGCTATAACACAAACAATCTTTGCTTTTGTTATACCTGTATTATTTCTTTGTGCTTTACTTATATTCCACATTATACATAATACTATATTGTCTGTCTCTCACTATTGAATGTAAGCCTGTGCCGTTTAATTTTAATTAAATATCTACTTATCGCTAGAAAATAAATTGATTTATTCTAGATACATATTTACATTATACGTGGATAAATCTTTTAAATGTCTCCATATTAAAAAGTATGATATTCGGTTATTACCGTAAGAAACTGGATATGATAGGCGAGGCTAACCGGTGATACATAAACGGAGCGTATTTATTTTGCCAATTGCTCATGTTCTTCCACTAAACTACATGATTTAAGTTTAGGTATATGATATTGTCACTGTAAGCCAATAAACCTTCCTGAAATAGTAATAATTGATTTCACCAGGCAGGTTTTGTATTGATATAACCTAAGGACAAACATTACACCCAGGCCGGCAAGTCATTCTGTTAGCTTTCAATTAGTCCAATGCATTGAATGCTCTCACCTGCACATTGGGGTTTCAGTGGTGTTGAATTTGTACGGTTATTATCAATAGATTTGTGTGTATAGAATTGACAGCTTGTCTCGCCTATTTATATTGACTTACAGATTAAGAACACACGCATGTTTTGTTAGGTATCTAAGGATTTCACAAACAGTACTCCAGAAAGTATAATCCTATAATATGACGCGGACCGAAGAGTAAGCATGCACATTGATCTTTGATAAAAATGAAAGGAAATCTGCCCAACTGTTCAATTGAGTGAGCTAACTAAGCAATATGTTCGATAAGACAGGATAAAAGTGTAAGCTTTGGACAGAGGATTTTAGCACACGTGTTACTTTTAATAACAATAAACTAATTTCAAAAGCATGTAGTTCCACTGAAGAGGTCAACATAATACACTAGTAGTGTTATTGCGAAAAACGAGAAATCATCCAGAAAAAAAATCAATTCTTTTCAAATTGTATTTGACGTATAGGTCAACTGTTACTTTTACAGCAAGTTGGCGAATATCACCAGGAAGCCTCTATTTGACCAAGCCATATATACGTGTATTAATGAAAAGGTCATTTGTTTATCTTATGCCTTTGGTTTTTGTCAGTAAGCCTAATATATTGGATAGTTGCCTTCGCCCATGGGGCTAACCAAGGACATGGTAGCATATTCCTATCAAAGTCATAAGTCTCAATATAGGGCCCCTTTTCACGGTAGAGAAAATGTAAAAAGATATACGGCGAATTTTCGCTTTTGTTTAGAAAATTATATTGTTTATTTAAACGTTGGGCCTTCCTGATACCTCAGTCGCCACCAAACCACAGGGGCTCGGTACCATATTGTCCTATACTTCGGTACTATTTCCGTGGCGTGTTTGTCCGCAGATCAATCTGTGGGCAGTTAAAACAAACCTACAGAACGAATTAAGCGATTTTACTCACTTTAAACT
>JAQQZZ010111234.1:0-15418 GCA_030265115.1 Mopalia vespertina | reverse complement strand
ATAAATAGCCAGCCTTACATAACAATAAATAGCCAGCCTTACATAACAATAAATAGCCAGCCTTACATAACAATAAAAGACCACAAAGTAAGAAGTGTATGGTTTGTCAGGGAAAAAATGTCCTGAACATACTGCACACAGCGATAGGCATTTTTCAAAGAAAGGTTTACATTTGTTAAATTTTCAACAAGATAAAAACACAAGTTAAAGGTGCTTAAGAAGGGAATATTTGTCAAATATGTTTTCACTTTGTTTATAATTTAATATCATAATCAACTGAAGGTCATTTCATTTTCATGAACAAATTGATAAAACCTGATAAAACTCCCCTCAAGATAGATACGGTAAACTTGTGTGAGCTCCTTGTTTACATGTAGAGGAGGTCAACCTGTGAGATACACAACACTATCGACTGATGACAAGGAGACATTTGAACATTTCACATTTGTTTAACATAGAACTCCATAATTTGGCCCATCAGTCTTGTCTGTATTGTGTTTGTACTCTTCACAATCATGGACAACAAATGATTCATGTGGCCTTTTATCTGTAGGGTGGAAAGGTCGATTGAACCAGTCTCATGTCGTTTTAAATCTATGTTAATCTAGCAGACTTATATTTAAGTCAACATACCAGGATGATTCTAACCGACTTAGAATCACAGGCCATGGTAATGATCCACATGAAGCTCGCAATAGAAGAGTACAGTCTACTTACTGAAGAGTTGCCGAACTCTTTTTGCTCCAGTTCCCACAAATATTTCATCAAACTCTGACCCAGAGGCATGGAAAAATGGCACACCTGCTTCACCTGTGAAAAAAAAATAATATTAATAGTCCATGGATGAAACAATAAATAAATCCTTAGTAATTAAGAGGAAAATAAACAGATATTCCATGACAGTACCAATCTGTCCTAAATTTAGTACTTTTCTTGCGTTATTTTTCACCCTGTGAAGCATGTACCAACAGAGCTATCTACAGCAAAATGACTACTAAAGTTTGCTTGTAATGAAATTTAGAGATAAACGTGTCAGAGTAAAACAACGGGACACTATGAATGTATATAATAATAAAGATAGAACAGTTTAATCAGTACCACCCATGTACATAATAATAAAGTTAGAACAGTTTAGTTTAATCAGTACCACCCATGATTCAGTAAGGACAAACTGATGCCAGCAATAAAAGTTAAACATTGTTTGATAAAAGTTTAATGTTCCACTTAAGGCTATTTCCCTTAAATGATATTGTGCCTGTTCAATGGGTGAAGGAGATCACCCATCAGACACATTACTGACATAAAACAATTTTCAAGTCCCTTCTGAGGCCACAGCTCAGCTCTGTGACCGTGTTTTAGTTTGGAAATCATCAGGGACATAAACAAGAAGCTCATTCAAACTCTGACAACTGCCCAACTACAAAAAAAGCCAAACTATTTAGGATTTAACCATACATGAAACTAGTGAAAATATAGGTAAATTGATTGTAGAAGCGTTCCTGGCTGTGGATAATCACAATAGTCACACACCTAACACAGTGACACCTAGGAAGTATATATAGATATTTAGGATTATCAAATAAAAAATGAAACAAGATAGAGTACTGAGTTCTATACATAACTCCCCCACAGTTCTAACATGTACAGAAAACTGATACAAGTACAATGTTGCAAGGAATTTGGTGACTCAGTATTTGAACTAGAGCCTAAAGGTTTTGATATGGGGCTATTGCCTATGTATCAAACCACTAGCGTATGTACGATTGGGAGTTTGTTTAGTTTACTGAACGTATAACATTGCTATTTGATAAGAATAAAGGTGTCTTTAAAATCAACCAATTATAACAGACCAGGTGCACAAATAACGTAATGCTGAGTGAGGCCCTTTGGTTAAATACACTGATTGTTTCGATTAACTGTTGAATTTCTTTGTTCTAAATTCTCTCTTCATGGGGCTTCTACACGAACACCCATATCTCCCGATCGAGGTCAAATGTACGTTATTCACAGAACCGAATCAGTGTGTGTGTGTGTTAAATGTGATTTTTAATAGTGGATGTTTTCACTAGACTTTCGAGGGTGTTGGTAGCTGGCATTAGCCTAGTGCTTTTCGACTGACTAAGCCTACATACACAGGGCTCGAATCAGGAGAACTCTCACAAACAGAAATGTCCGACTCACTATCCTACCCTCTTTCACCGATATACAAATTATTTTGCCATTCATCTGATATTTTGACAGTTGTGTCATGAAAAAAAAGACATAGTTTCATGGGTTAACCGAACACGAGGCTATGTTGGGCTAGGGGATTTCCAAAAATTGAACCTAGAATGTTTGCTTTCAGTGGAAAATTACTGCTAGCCAGTTGTTTACGATTTATTGGTGTCTTCCAATTGCTTAAGGAAATGATTTACGCCACTAGCTGCAAGCCAGTCACAGCCAATGACCTATATATAGGCTTTCATAGGATGTGCTTAGGTTCTGGAGGGTGTCTTTAACACGATCACTGGGCTAACAAACTCGGCAAGCGATAATAACTCGCTCACAACTCACTATGCATATTAATTTTTTGAATCTCAAAACGCTAAATCAGCCTTAATTTAGACATAATTTGACCGTTTAGATACGATACTCTGGTTCAGACTTATAGGTATACAATTGAACTACAAAAACCCAACAATAAATAGGCTTTCAGTAATATTTTGTTTTGATTTAGTCCTGCGCATTTAACTAAAAATTAGTAATTTTTCTCAATTCGCTGATTACAGAATGAGGCTATAGCAATAGCTCCATAAAAAATAAGTACAATTAAAATCCAAGCTGACATGAACAGATGGCGTTTTTTTAAATTCACAATACAATACAATTTTAATGACGCTGGCACATGCATGTAGATCAATTTTATAACTAATATATGATCTCATGATAATCTAGATGTGTCTTCGTGTCAAGTTGTTAAGAGCCAATATGTACATTTGGAGAGAAGTCAATACTTATTTACATATTAATTAAGACGGAAAAGGCATGGAGCATACCAAATGTCTCTCCAAGAGGGCTAATAAATTACCTCAATATAACATTTAATTTCCATTTCATAAATGCTATTATATCACAGACTGTTCTGAGTAAAAACGTTACTGAAAACTGCCTTTCAGACTGAATTTCCAAGGAAGAAGTGTAGGATACACATGTAACTATTGAGCTGTGGTTTCAAACAATCCAATTCCCCGATTTAAACACTACATAGTAGCAAATCAGCTGTTAATCTTAAGGCTATTTATCCATCGTATAAAAACATGTTACCATAGAGAATAACAATTCTTTATAGACCAGTGACAAGTTTGGAAATATATAGGCTATATAGCACTAAAAAAAACACCATAATATTTGCACCCTGTATTCCAAATGATGAATCAGAAAATAAGCCCACATCAGAGAATGTAATATAGTATCCTTTCTTACATATGTGCTAAGGGACCAGATTTTGACTCGAAGCAATATATATGATATTTTACATGGAGAACATTACAGAGAAAAGTGGGTATTAAGGTTCAATCTTTTAAACATCTACAGTATATTCAAAACTTACAGAAAGGTTTGCTACAACACAAAATATGAACGTCATTATATTTATACATTATTAATCACTAACTTACACGCCATGTATTCCAAAGGCAATTTCAAGGCCCATAAAAGCATATTAAATGTGGAGACAGATTTTACTAGTTTTTTCCTTGTTCTATTTGGGTTTTCTATCATAATTGTTTTGACTCCTATACTGGCAAGCTGAAGCTAGTAGTGCTGAATCCATTCAACAAGAAACACGATCAATCATGAACAGTAACAAAATATTGAATAACTGGTAACACAGTCTCTAACCCATTAATCTCTAACGAGTAGTGACCTAGTTAAGGAAGCGGGTGGAGAGATGCTTGCAGCAAGTGCTCAGTCAATGGCGGCTCTGGTCTATCCTCTGTGACGTGTAGTAGGCCTCTTCTTACCTCAAAAGGCTGATTTTTTTAGGTCTTTATGAAAGTTAGCAACTATAAGAATCATTAGCTGTTCTCCCAAATACATAAATATTTATTACATAGTGAGAAACATAATAACCCATGTATATACCTGCCACAGCTCTGGCTAACAGTGTCTTCCCAATACCAGGTGGTCCAACCAATAAAACACCTACAATTATAAAGTTTTTCATCAAATTCCTATTGTTTGTTATTATTTAACTGGATTGATTGATTTTAAAATGTGCAAATCTTTTAAAAATGGTATTTTTTTTCATCATTTATGGGGAGGAGAAGTATTCTTCTGTCCAAGTCAACACACTCTCCAAAACCATTATTGTGTTAATCTTTGATTAATAATAAATACTTTTATGAAGCGGCTTCGCTAAACAAATTATTGAAATAATAACGACAAAAAAACTTATACATTTTGGTAATCAAGCTTTCGGAAAATTCTTATTCCATTTTCAAGATATGTACAGGTAGTTTGAAACACCAAGGTATATGTTACCCTTGAAGGTGAATTTCATTGATCAGTGATTGGTCTGTACAAGGTTTTAAATGTATTTATGTATTAAATAATTTGACTGGTACAGAAGTAATGTTTTGATTTAAAATTGGTTCATGCTGGGATATAAGTAGTGATTCTTTTAAACTCAATGTCTGCTTGGTGGTTGGTGAGCTTCTTCTGGAGGTTTTCTAACTTCCTTGCACATTGTTTCATATGCACTCCATAGTGTGTCGTGATCCTACGATAAATACTTTTATGAAGCGGCTTTGCTAAACAAATTATTGAAATAATAACGACAAAAAACTTATACATTTTGGCAATCAAGCTTTCGGAAAATTCTTATTCCATTTTCAAGATATGTACAGGTAGTTTGGGATAACACTTTCTTAATTTGAACCGATTATAGTTCAGAAAATTTTGCAGGTTGAGACCTGTCCGGGAATCGAACCCAAGACCCTCAGAGAAAGACACTTAAATAAATTCAATCAGTGGCATTGTTTATTTGACGATTGATTAACGGGGTATTCAGGGACATTAGATCTACAGCAGTAGTGGTTTGATGAAACCGAAGATAACATCCAGCGATTACAATCACCGAACACCTTCCCTTTTGTGGTTTTAAGGTCGAAAGGCGGATCGAACCAGCAAACGATACCTTGGAGGGGTTCAACAGTCAACTGTAGCCCACCGTCGCTCCACAATATTCAGAATATATTAAGAACAAAGTAAACACCGTACGATTTAGTTAAACCGGTTGAAACGCTGTTAAAAACGGTCAAATAAAAGAGAGAACGAAGAACGCAACGCCACAGAGTTGGACGTGTTTTATTCCTCACTTAAGGCTTGAAAATATGTAGAAGTTCTAGCCTAAATTTAGATGTTTGACAAAATGGAACGTCACTCAAATAATATTCCGGTCTGTCATGTCGGCAATTGTCCTAATTTCAGCTCTTTGTCACGAAAGCCCAGCTCTAGATAGAAGAGTTCGTCGTCAGCAACCATCTTCGCCAAGGTTAAGATATGGGTATATAGGAGTCTATATAGAAAGATACCATGTTTCGGATGATGCTAGCAACTAGCATGGGCAAAGGAAATTTGGTATCATTTCAGCTTTAACTTGGTTAACGGTTAGAGTTGAGTCGAGTAAAAATGAAGCTATTATTATTCTCTTTACTCGGGATGTGTCGTTAAACTGGTTTACATTGTAATTTTCTTATCCGACGAGACATTAACTATAAGGTAATGACGAGCTGTTTAACTTTAGATTGACGGAAATAAGCTACAGAAAAATAAGGTAAAATAGAGAGGAATTTTGTTTGTAGCTTGTCTTCCACTAATGGCCTTCAAACTGAATCAGTGCTAGTGGCTCACCAAAACGCAACATTGATTTTTATGAATGATTGTAAATAACTATAATTGACATAGTTTAAAACAAAATAAAACCAAAATAAAAATAAAACATTTAATATATTGACATATTAAATTTATATGTTAACGCTTATGTATGTCATTTAAAACTCCTTTTCTGTTCAATTTGTTTCTGATGTTTACTGCCAAAGGTGCTACTGATTGGAATTTATGTTTAAATAAAGAACCGCAGATAAAAGAATTTGACTAGATTCTCACGCCTCAGCGTAGCTGAAATACCGCTGAATATGGCGTAAAATACTAATTAATCAATCAAACTGAATCGCACCTACTCCAAAATATATTGTATCTGTTGGATTTGGAATCACTTAACAGGAACGACAGCAATGGTTCCTTGATTAAGGCGAGTGCTTAGCACAAGATATATGCAATATGCAAGACACGATGGCTACCGATTAGTAAGGAGATTGTTTTATTGGATACACAAAATAAAAAGAAGCACGAGACACTATTTTATACAAAAATCCCTTATTTTTTAATCATGACGTGTTATTTGACCTTCGTCAAACGGCTTAATGGCGCGGGGTTATCTTATTTGGGACGTCGTCACTAAATTTGTCCGAGATATTTCCGTTGTATACCTATCATCCTTCGTTAACACACTACACTCTTAGAAAAATATTACTCTAATGGAACAGGTTCTTCATTTATGGCCCTGGGGGAACCCTTTATGGTTCTGTATGGAGCCATGAGTCACAGCAACTGTTCCTAGTATTTCTCCCTTTCTTCTTATAACAAACAACCGTTATTGTTGTAATGGTTCAACAAAGAAATTGGTTTACTTTTATCAAAAAAATATCATAACTTGTAATGAACAAAATCCATAAAGCCTGCAATATTGTAGGTACTGCCCACGTTAAAACTTGCGAATTGATGCTAGCTTACCCTTCATTCGCAAAGGGACATCACTCTACAGACCATCTCGAAATACGCTATAAGATACATTACTTTCGGAGGAGCAGTAATCATGTCAAAGGCAAGTAGATCGATAGTAAATAGCTCAATAACAATCATGCTAGAAACTTAGATCGAAGGGAATTAGATATATAGTAGTTACAAAAATACTAAATTGGATTATAACAATTGGACCAGAAGAAAATAAGATTAATGATGATTATCTATCAGATCAACGAAAATAAAATCAATCAAAACAATAGTAATCAGAGCAACAGCAAATATTTCAAAGCAGACGGATAAATACCAGGTCAATAGCCATTTAATCGTTAGCTCAACGGTAGCAAGTAAATGTGATGAATACCATTGATATCAACATCAAATGATCCAACAGCAGCGACACCAAACTCATAAACTGCCATACGATCAGCATCAATTACCTCGATAGCATCGACAACAAGTTTATAAACAGGTGATCAGCATCAATTATCCCCGAAAGCCATGACACAAAACGCATAAACTGGCGATCAACATTTATTACCCCGATAGCAATGACACCAAACGCATAAACAGGCGATCAACATTAATTACCCCGATAGCAATGACACCAAACGCAAAAAACAGACTATCAACATTAATTACTCCGATTGCAATGGCACCAAACGCATAAATAAGTCGATCAACTTTAATTACCCCGATAGTAATTACACCAAACGGATAAACAGCGATCAACATTAATTACCCAGATAGCAATGGTACCAAACTCATAAACCGTCGATCAAAATCAAGTACCCATTTTCAACGTTGAGCTATTCTAAAAAATATATTGGGATTTATTTGCTTTAGTAGATTACGGGAGGTTAAACTGTTATTTAAACGCCTTAAAATTGATACGGTCGCCCAAAATTAAGTATATTATTAGGGAATAAAGAATCACACAAAATCCATTGTATGTTCAGTTTTTGAAAACGAAAAAAAAAAACGACATTTTTTGACAGAACAGCGAAGTCAGACCGTTTGTTTGGCGACATTGAATTATTTCACCGACCTCTTAAAAACGCTATATACTCATTGATTTTTAAACATTTAAATGTTAATGTTTTTATTTATGAATGAACGTTTATACTTTAATCGTGTCGATTTGTTATCATAACCTGATATTTGGGCGACCCTACCACCTAAATGAGACCCGGATTAATGGAGGGATCATACAATGGATTAGTAGACGTGCCCTTTTTTCTTTTTGCATTTAACGCGAACTAAATTTGGGCTGTTGGATACATTAATGAGACATGTAGACCTAATCTACTATATAGGTCAAACTAATTTGTCTAAGAACTATTTCTGTTTGACATCAAATGATTAACTTGAAAAAAGCTCCTGTTTAAAATGCAGATTGATCCATTTCTGTCCACCGCAAATCACGACATAAATCTAGTTGAAATATTACGCTGTCAAACCGGTTTATCGTTCCTCCACTCCTTATTCTTTTTCTTATAATTGTTCTGCTGTTGGCCGGTTTGTCTACCATACTATGTTACAAGATAAAGGTGGTGGTCAGTGTTGTCTATCATACTATGTTACAAGATAAATATGGTGGTCAGTGTTGTCTACCATACTATGTTACAAGATAAAGAAGGTGGTCAATGTTGTCTACCATACTATGTTACAAGATAAAGGTTGTGGTCAGTATGGTCTACCATGCTATACTACAAGATACAGATGGTGGTCAGTGTTGTCTACCATACTATGTTACAAGATAAAGGTGGTGGCCAGTGTTGTATCCCATAATATGTTATAAGATAAAGGTTGTGGTCAGTATGGTCTACCTAACTATGTTACAATATATAGGTGGTGGTCAGTATGGTCTACCAAACTATGTTACAATATAAAGGTGGTGGTCAGTGTGGTCTAACATACTATGTTACAATATAAAGGTGGTGGTCAGTATGGTCTAACATACTATGTTACAAGATAAAGGTGGTGGTCAGTGTGGTCTACCATACTATGTTACAAGATAAAGATGGCGGTCAGTGGTGTCTACCATACTATGTCACAAAAGCAAATGTATGGAAATCTAACTGAACTTTTCTTTTACACGAAGACGTACCATAAAAAGATCATTAATTAAGTACATGCAGATATGATAAAAACATTAAATACATTCCGATTTTATTATATTGGAAAAGATGGTATCACTTATATGTGACGAACAGATTTGCGCGTCATAACACTATTGTACACCCGATACCTGTGGACACTTAAGCCATCTTGAACAACTTATATATATTATGTATACATGTATGTATTTTATCCCGGATGATGTAAGTCCATGTTACAGTTCTTTCTGACAGTGGGCTTTTTTACTTAGCGCAGGATGAATATTAAGTTTCCAACAAAACACTTCACATTTTTGATTGTGGTAAAGTGTACAGTGTTAGAATACACCGCCGTCATATAACTGAGATACCGTGCAGCAAGAGATCAAACAACCATCAATCAATAAATCCATGTTATAGTTGACGAGGAGACCGTGATGAATACGAATATTTCGCCTTGGTGCAATAAATTATATATTCTGATAAACGCATACTGGTGGGCCTACATTAACAATGTGTCAACGTTGGCTCGCGAAGATGCTATTTAGCGGGCTACTCGGTTGAATCTAACAGTAAAAGGATATTTTAACCCCCACACTGTATTGTAAGCTTCGTGATTTCCTGCTTGAATTGTTTTCAAATGGGGAAGACAATAATTAATATACGTAGACTGATATCCATTGATCTGCCTCTTTAAGCATGACGGCAGTTTTGTAGGCCACACGCAGGAGTATATTACATAGCACGCAGTTTTCACACGGCCAACGAGTTTACTCTAGCAATCAACATCCACATCGATTTGAGTTCCAATGATACGTTTTAATAAGAATTGAAGTGTGGCTGACAGATAATGAACAGAGAGGTTTTTGCTGTCGTGAGCTTTTGAGGGGGAGTTTCTGGTATATCTGTTGCTCTCAGAGCTAAGGGGCAACACGAATCCTATCCGTTGATGCGTATTTGCATTGCGTCCCGTCTTGTAGATGTTTGTTGCCAATGGTGTCTATAGGGGGTTGGCTTCAGTCATTGGGTTGGCACGCCGTCATAAGAGTCAAACAACCGTAAGTATGGCGTAAAACTCGCAATCAAACAAACAATCAAGAACTATCAACTTTGTAACTGAAGCAATTATATTACAATCTATGGGGAAAAAGGAAGACCTAAAGCGGCTTGTCCAACAGTATACAAAAATTTCTTTATTATTTTTATTTTCGTTTTTTAACTTTGAGTTTTGAGCTGTTATCAATTGTTGTTACATTCCTGAGCCATATAAAGGAAATGCCGAAGTCAACTGTCTCGTCTGGGTCTGATTATAATCGGTTTTGAAAGTTTTTGCTATCTTTCGTTTTATAATTTAACAAAATACTGCAATTGTATAAATTAACAGATGACCGGAAGATAATTTCAAACAATTGCCTATTTGTTAACTGCATTTAAAAATTGTAGTTTGCATCTATTTTTATTCAAATTGACAAAGGGTGCAGAAACCGGGTTCTTTATAATTTAAAGTCACCTCGATCGTTTACTACATTACTTTTGAATATAATGCTCTCAGTCGGTTTAGTTATCCGCATATTTCACAGAAACAATTATTCGCTTTAAAATAACAGTGCTAGTGTAAGTAAATAACTGTTTGAAAGCACGCTTATACATTAAGATTGTAATCATACTCGAAAGCTTTTGTAGCGTGTCCTGCTCAATTATATACGGAAAACAAAGTCATCACATTTTGAAATTTCGACTTACTTTGATCTGAGAAACTCGAAATTCAGACTAAGTTTGACCCGAGAAACTCGAAATTCAGACTTAGTTTGACCTGAGAAACTCGAAATTCAGACTTAGTTTGACCTGAGAAACTCGAAATTCCGACTTACTTGACCTGAGAAACTCGAAATTCAGACTAACTTTGATCTGAGAACGTCGACATTCAGACTTAAGTTGACCTGAGAAACTCGATATGCAGACTTACTCTGACCTGAGAAACTGGAAACCCCAAATTACTTTGACCTGAGAAACTCGAAATGCCAAATTACTACTACGTAACGATATCGTACAGCTGTATATCAATGCAATTTTTTTTAAAGTTACTGAAAAACTTAATTAATCTAAATTCAATTTTTTTTCTCCATTTTATGTTGACTTGTTGGAATGTAGTACCAACCAAGATAAACGGTTCTGGGATAATTTTTTGAATAAATAATTTGTTCAAAACTTTGTGCCCCTTATTCAGCTAGCTCACAATACACTGACCGATGTGGGTGCTATTCCAAATAAGAAGAACGAAACACCCACAGTTCTGGATAGCACTTTCATGTTTTGAACAGATTCTAGCTCAGAAAGTGTGCAGGCTGATATTGGTCGAGGAATCGAAGCCACGGCCATCAGAGTGAAGCAGCAAATCGGCAGTACATTTCGGCCCCCAAGGCCATTCAGCCAACCATCCTTCTACCTGATTACAACACAACAACTTACGTCAAAGCGTGTTTTAGAAAACAAAGATTACCTTATTTGGATTATATTTCACGCACATATTTAGTGTTAATATATATAATAAGTAATTTTATTAACTTAATAATTGTCGGACTGCTACACCGCCTATATCGGTCGAATCAGATCTAATTCCAACGGAGTGTGTAAAACACACGCCCAACAGTAATCTTACGACAGTTTTGATTTTAAACGCTGTTAAACCAGCAAAACTATTTGTCACAAAAGATAGCCCTTTTTCCAATATAACTGTATATGTTATATCGTACAATGTGTAGTGCTATTTCATAAATTTAATAAATTTGGTGAAGTTCTATCTTAGAATCTTAATGCAAATTCAATTAGTCTCCACGAATATAACATTCAGTGGACTTTTTTTGGTGATTTGTTTCTCTGAATGTAATTACTATAAGAACAAATAAATTAGTTCATTTAGAAAAAAAGGGTAATATTTTTAAAATTCTGCTTAAAACGGTTTAAGTGGACTTTTCCTTTGCCCAACCGTAGGGAAACGTATAAAAAAAAATATTTATACACAGAAATTAAGTCTAGGACGAACTTCCAACACTGAATTAACTGTTTTCGAGAAATAAGCGATTTTTGTTGTAGAATCTGCCAAAAGCTGAAGTGTCTGAAATCTGCAGAAGATTGCCCATCAACACAGTGGATATTTAGGTTAATAGCGGATGTCCGAGCACGAGCTCTATTGAGTACAGTGAGACATTAGGGTGTAATATTACAGCTACACATCTATTTATGACGAAGACAAACAGAACCTAGATTCCCGTGATTATACCAATAATCTCCAATACCTTGTCAATCACTCTATAATAGGCTCACTGAAGAACTAAATTGAAGGCTCAACTTTAAATATTTATATTAGGGTTTCATTTTAATGTTTTCACTATCATAAATTTAGAATGTTTACCTTCAAATTAAAGGGATAAAACATTTTTGTCGATTTTGAGCACAAGGGTCCAGAAAGACCTTATTGACAAAAACAAACAAAAACGCTTTACAATAATGCACAAGTTCTAACACCACATAGTGATTACATTATTTAGTCAACCACTGGCTGTAAAGTTTATCACGCTTTTCCAGTGGCGGTCTCGTAACTGGAATTACTGTTTTTGCTAACACATGTATTCAAAAACAAAATAACCAATCGTATAACCGCTTAACCTCTATATGCCTCATATAACACTGGATCTCCCCTTTTTATTGCTGTAAATTAAAAGGCGTAATATTAGTTACTCAGCATATATCTATTCCGATGCTGTGCATCTTTTTTTAATTGCTTTTTTCATCAAATATTTTTTTTATCGAGATCGGTTTGGACATGGTTGGGTGGTTCAGTTCAAGTGGAAATCAACTAAGACCAGTTTATTTGCTTTATTCTTACAGATACCGAGAGTCAAATTTAGACTGATGTCAAGATTTATGGAATCTATACATCGTAACTTCAGCCAAATTTTCTATTAAAAATGTGATAAATGATCAGAAGCCTGTCTTCAATTTAAAAGGAAAAATAGATTTGGACTCGCGTGCCGAATATTCAGGATCGACTAGACTAACTAGTGTGTAACGCTAGTTCAAGGGAGATATTGTTCCAAAAGTCTCAATTAAATTCATACATTAGCGGTTTTCTTTAATTAAAAGTTAAATTAAAAAGTACGCATGACTCATTTAACTTTAAACACATTTGATAAAAATTAACACTTTAAGTGTTTTGGTAAATTAAATCAAAATTGTCCAATTATTATGGTTTGTAATAATCTGTATAAATATATAAACACCAAGGTCGTATATTTTCTTCGACTTTATGCCCAGCCATAGCCTTAACGCATTCGTGCCAAAACCTATCAATTAACCAAATAAAAAACAGAAATTGTGTGTATCAAACGTTGAATAGACGTATCACCACAATTACATGCTGATGTTTACTGCGATCGTATTCACCAGAGTCCTGTTTACTTGACGTCGGCGGAACATTGTTGTGTTCAAACGAGTTAAACGATTCACATTTTCTGGTTGTTAAGTGGTAATTTACTGTCCCCGCGGCGCGAACTATTAAACAACCTCATTGCGGTCAATTATTGAATACCTCATTGCGGTCAACCATTGAACGACCATAGTGCGGTCAACCATTCAATACCTCATTGCGGTCAACCATTGAAGGACCATAGTGCGGTCAACTATTGAATACCTCATTGCGGTCAACCATTGAACGACCATAGTGAGGTCAACCATTGAATACCTCATTGCGGTCAACCATTGAACGACCATAGTGCGGTCAACTATTGAATACCTCATTGCGGTTTAAAACAGAAGACCAAACAAGGCCTTAAACACGCCATCCCAATAAACCGGTGTGTGTCCGAACTACTGCCACTTGCTGAAACCTACAGGTTATGCTTCGCTCGTTTGGCAGATCTAGTCGTACCATGTCCGCGAACTGATATCTCTCACTGGGAGTTAACTAGGTAAATAGATAAATTCTTTGATAAAATATCGTATTACGCTAACATTTCACACGAAGCATTGGGTCCTATTGAGTGAGATCTTCATGCGGTGGTCAAACATAACATTTGCCCTACTTTGAAACTCCAGCTAAAGCGTAGGTCTTGGCTGCAATAAACCGTATATCCCTTTAAAGGCTACCTTTTAAAATAATCAAATACGCAGTCAAATTATTATTTCTTCATTTTATATAATCACCTGAGGGTTACAAATATGTCCTACCTACGGCCACTGGTATAACTGCCATTTTCTGTCGTTTATTAGAACATGATTTAACTAAAAAGGCAAAATACTATGAACAGATACCAACTTCTCGTTTATTTTAATGCAATGTTTCAATGTACAACCCGACAGTTATAATGATCAAGGTTATAATTTATGTATTAACTTTAACACAGGTTGTAACACGTAAGCATAGTACAAATGAAAAGACTGACGATTTTTTTTTAATGTATTTACTGCCCGAAATCCAACAAACTCGCCATTAGACCGGACATTACTTAACATTCTTATAGTGGGTAATGTGGAAATGTAACTGTCAAATTTACACGTGTCCACAGTGACTGATGATGAATTTACTTCCACCTGTCCACAGTGACTGATGATGAATTGAATTCCACCCAGATTGCTTATCCGTTGCTAAATTCGTCCTGCTCCGCTGAGCGTGACATCTGTTGAGGGGCTCGGTATTGTTTACCTGACAATCTAGACCCGTAAGTGAGAAAAATTAATGAAATATTAAATTGAAATGCTTGATTCGATCTCAGGTTCACCGGAGTCACACATTTTTGCGATAAGAGAGACCAGCAGTCTCCACCGTTGAGTAAAACCGACAATATTTACACCGGTTAGCGACAAAAAATAATGAAGTGTTAAATTAAAATGCCAGATTCGATGTCAGTTTTAAGAGTGTCACGGCTTCGCGATACACCAGATTGACATTCACCATACTGGTGTTGCGCTGGCAGTATGTACATCAGTTAGTTTGTTTGTTTGATTGGAGTTTAATGCCGTACTCTTGAAGGTTAATTACTCATATGACGGTATACAAGCAAAATGTGTGAAAGAAACCACCCTTGACATCACTGGCAACAGACAAAGACAAGACAGGGACAATCACAGGACCCAATACAATACTTGTAGATCTTTATTAGTAGCTGTTTCCACTCTAGGCTGGCCAATTTAAAGTGTTTAATGTTGGGGCCAAAACGAAGAGAAATTTCGGATGGTATTGTCGGTTGGTGATGGATCAAAGTTGGAATATCCCTTGCCCACGACTGGTCATATATCAGAGCCATATCATGGCTGGGATATCCATACTGCCTCTATCTAATCCGATCTATCTCATTGTTGGAAAATCCATAACGTTCATGTCTGGTCAGATATCAGGGCTATCTCATTGCTGGAATATCAATACTAATCATGTCTGGTCAGATACCAGCCTACCTCATGCCCAGAATATCAATACTGAT
>JAQQZZ010111223.1:0-15421 GCA_030265115.1 Mopalia vespertina | reverse complement strand
TTGCAGACACCAAATCTCAGTATATACGCCAGTAGTGCTTTACAAAGTTAAACAAATTGTCAAAACTTGAGTATAACTTTCAACATATGTTATCAGTGCTTTAACTTGAAACTTGGTCATTTGATCTGCCAGGAGGTGTAGCTGTAATTCTATTTATATGCGATCAATCTGCCAAGGGTTGTAATGCAGAGTAGCTCAAAATAAAACTCTTGGCTAGAGAAGATGAGCTTTTCTTGAATAGGACAACATATGACCAAACAAAGACGCATCACGCTATGATTCATACAATTATTACCAAGGCATAAATAATATGCTTGTTCTATAATTTGTTAATTACAATCAACAATCAATATTAAATGCTAACCTCCTCAAAGTAGAAGTTGACAAAATTATTGTTAATCTCAAAGCGTTTTATTCCCAGTCTCTCTACCATAGTCACCTAAAACACACAAACATAAGTAATAATTTAACTGAATATGGCTCATTATCTTATTTGATTCAAATGTATATATTTTGGAATAAATGAAGAGAAAAAAATGTGTTTGACTCCACCCAACACTCTACCAACTGAGCTACAGATCTTCCAAAGTATACAGTAATGGATGTTTTATTGTCACAATCGTCTAAAAATTAGCAGTTAGTTACAAATTGATTTATGAACAAAAGACAATTGACCAGTACTGCCAATAGGACTACATCAGCTAACAAATAAAGTGTGGTTGAATATAATGAAGGACTAAATAGGACCTTCATTAAATCTATACAATGAGCTTGGTTACAAATTTCAGATACCGAACTTAACGGCCAAGTTCGTCTGGATGGGTCCCCAAGTGTATCCCATTTCAATCCACATATGAAAACAAATGAAAACAAATGTTCACCACAAATACCTAAATAGCTTACCGGGACTATACTTTCTTTAATAGGAATCCATCCAGTGGCCATTTTGACTTCCACAAGGGCCATATTAGATGTATATCCATGTCCGGAATACCTATCAAACAGAAGAAAACATGTAGGTTCAAGTACGATAGGACTTCAGAAACTCAATGTCATTAGGATTTGTTTGTGTGGTAGCTTTCTTTGCTTAAAATATTTAATGTTATTTTAGGCATAGAAATAGATATAATAGCCTAATCTCTCACTTACTCACCTTGAGCATATATTAATTGTTCTTTTCTTACAGTCATTAATGTTTGACTTAGATCGAAACACATTGACTTTTATCTCAAATGGAGGCTTGGTTTGTGTTTCTGCAGCTACATTATAGCGAATACCAGCCTGCAATTATAAAATAAGCAATTTTTCGAAAAAACTAAATGTTTTTTAAAATTTAATTTTATGTATTAAAGTCAATAAAACAAAAGAAGGAGCTTGAAATATAGAAAAGATCACTTTAGCATGTTTATCTATTTCACAATATTTAATTTGATTTTACATTTATTTTTACTGATATATTATATCTTAGTTAAAATTTTACATTCTTATTTCTGAACTTCAGTATACCTATAAATACAAGTAGGGGATCAATATGTTTTATTTACTTTGCACAGGCTACTAAAACTTAATTTGAGCACTTAAAGACAATTAAACGTTCTTTAAAAAAAAAAGAAAAAAACCGCCTGTGATCCATAAATTGCATAAATAAATTATGAAATAACTGAAAAGATTAAAACACTTTCAAGCACACATGAAATACTGTTAGAAATTGTGAAAAAATAATAATTCATATAAAATTACCAATGAAAGAAAAAAAATAACCTGTATTATTGCACATCCTACTCCATCAACAACCACTTTTAATTCATTAGGAATCCTTCTTATTCGAGACGATTTCAACACTAATCTGTCCTCATCGGTTATATTGAAATTCTTTTTTATTCCACTGCCTTTTACTCGACAAGTTATATTTGTCCCATCTCTATACACTTTACTGCTATACAGAGATAACGCTTGTAGTGCAACAACTGTGTCCTGTAACACAATCAAACACAAACAAAAAAACACATTTGAATAAATTAAGCAATACAACATGTACAATTAATTTTTTTCTATATTTATACACTTTAAAAAAGATAAAGAAAATTTTGCTTGCCTCCACAGGGACTCGAACTCAGGTTCCTGGATAGCCATATACACCAAACCAGAATGAAAAAAACTCCAATATATTGCCTTACCTGGGTTGATGAAAATCCCCCTTTGTCATTTCTCTGTCTTGTCAACCAATGTGCAATAAGTAAGGATAACATTATATTATTAGGTTCGTTGGCTGTGATGTAAGCTAACAAAGCATATGATGTAATCTCCACATCGATGGGTGCTGCCTGACGATATGGCACTGTCCAGCTATTGTTAGAAGCTGGTACAGGGCTTTCGTCACGTTCCCAATGTAAAACTCTGACTGAAATATAATAAAAGGGTAGGAATTTATTCAAACTGAAACACTTAAAATGGAAGTAAACAAAAAATAAAGTGAGCCTTAGTAGAAAGACTTTTTAAAAGAAGTTATGAAAAATTGTGTTCTGAGTGTGCTGCTTTTGATAATCTTGCTACAGCAAGTATGGTAGACATTTTATGCCATATCGTTTCATGCAGACTTTATAACATTCGTAATTATTCCAAAAATATTTTTCAAAACCATTTCAAAATATTTGTTATCAATTCATTAAAAAACATATTTGTCTTTGTGGCAATTATCATGGATATTTACTGAATAATACTCAATGGACAGAGACAGAAACAATTTGACATGAAAAGTCTACCACACACGAGTTACCAACTTGGATTTAACACAGGTAAAAAACAGACTCACTTGTTTTCTTTTGTTTTCTTACCCTTTAAATTTAAAAGTCCACAAGTGTTAATGAAAACTTTCATCTGACAAAACACGTTGTAAAAATGTGTTTTCAACAGCAGAATTATTGTTTTTGTTAAAATTATTTGTAAGATTTTATAAATCGCTAAAAATCGATTTAATACAGTGAAAAATATAACTCATTTGATTGGTCAGAAACTTGAGGACGTCGACGTATGGGGAAGAAATCCTTGTGTTACCCCATGCAGCTATGTCACAGCTTTGACACAACTTTACACACTAGCGCTCCTAGCAGGAAGATCTTAATTAGCGTGAGATCTATTAATTGAAACATAATTGTTTGTTATAATTGAACACAATTTGCTTTATTCAATACCACAAATGATCACAGCAGACCCAAAACCTAACAGGTGTCCCTTTTAAAGAATACAATTATTTATCATTAGCTCAATTTAACTCAGTCTTAGATAACTGCAAGAGGAATTCATGTGGCAAATGAAATGCTTCTATCTGAAATAGTTATTATAAATTTATAGATCACTGCACTACATGGGGACAAGATTTAGTGGACTATAAATTATTGATGAGCCATCTTGTTGTTTCACATAAAAAAAACTCTTATACTAAAACAGGTATCATATCTCCCTCTGCCTTCAAAATAAATGGGTCCCACAACAATTTTTTTTCTGAACAGTACACTGACTGACAAGTGTAGACTTAAACGCAAGTTTGTTTTCTCTGACCAAGTTTGTTTTCTCTGACCAAGTTTGTTTTCTCTGACTAAGTTTGTTTTCTCTGACCAAGTTTGTTTTCTCTGACCAAACAATTTTCGGCATGTCCGTCATGTAAGACAAAACACAAATTCTTAGTTCTGGGTTAGGGCTAATCCTGAACCTGACCCTAAACGTAACATTAAACCTAACCCTAAATCTAACCCTAACAAAAACTCTCAACACTAAAATAGACCTCATATATCTTACATGACAGATGTACCCAATTTCCAGTAGAAGAAACACAAAGAGTATCAACTGTCTCTGGGACCCATTTCTACCACCAGTTCAACTAAACATATAGGTTTTGTACCGATACACCAATAAGGGTTTAACCCTGAAAGGGAAGTATGTTTCTGAGCAGTCATGCTGCCTTTGCATAGCACTGGAGGAACATTTACTTGTTTTGGGTGTATTAGTGTGGTTTTTCACTCTTGGAGTGCATGGCCAAATTATAAATGAAATACTCTGGAGTCCATATTTAACTCACTCACTCACTTTCACTCACTCACTTTGACAATATTAAAAACTTTCTACATGTCAGTCAATTGTCAGCAATTTTGGGGAATTGAAGTATTCTCATCTATGCTTTGTTTTCCACCATTTAAAAAAAAGTCTGATGCCCCCCCCCCCCTCCCCCTTCCCCATCTCATTGAAATAGCATCAACCAAACTTAAACCACACCTTCAGTTACACATCAAGAACTTCACATTTATCCATGGATAACTCACATCCAGAGACATCTACCTACCTTGCTGGAATTTAGCTGCTGCATGCAGCTTATTCATCATAGATCGTCTCAGCTGACTTGTGGAGTTGTACAGTGTTAGAGCATATGCTGCCATGGCAACAGTGTAGGTATCAGTGATTTTAGCTGCCTCAAGACATCTCACTGCTTTCTGGACGGATGGATGCTGTGAACAAGCCCAATACATTAAAACGGTTGTATTGTTTTGTTGGGTGTTGGGTTTTTGGGGGTGGGTGGGTGGGTGAGTGGTTTGGTTGCATGATTTCAAGAAACACCTACAATATCTGATATTCAATATTTTTGGCTGAAGTAAGCTTTGTGGAGTACAAGGTTTTCTTTAAATTATCCAACTAATATAATCCACTCTGAATGATTGCTGTGTCACTCATTCAACAATGGTGCTCTCTGAACAGAAGGATAACATGAAGCCAAGCTGTTTGTAATGTTGTTTCATTGTCTCCTGTGATTATCCTCTGTTTTTGTCCTGTCTTGTATTTGTTTGATGACAGTGTTGTCAAGAGTGGTTTCCTTCACCCATTGGGCTGGCAAGCCGTCATTTGAGTGAAATAACTTAAGCACTGTGTTAAACCCCAATCAATCAAACGAACGAACACACAAACAAACAAACACTTGCAAAGGGTATGTTTAATTATAGTAAAGTAGCATGACAGTTGTTTGAAAACCGAGTAATAATACTATAAATCTATCTGAAAGGTTGACTTACCTCCCTTGAAGTTTGGGCTTCCAGCATTGCAATAAGAACATATGCTGTCAGAGCCGCTTGATTTTTAGTATCCTGATTCAGTCCGCCTCGCAACTCTTTATGGACCACTTGACCCACTTGTGGAAAACAGCCCGAGTCCAACTGACGAACCTGGAACCAGTTAATGCTCTGTTCTAGCCGACGTTTATCAATATATATGTACAGTTGTGCCTGTGCAAAAGCTTTAACGACAAACGCTGTCAACCACATACTACCAGTTTCGTCACTCTTCCCAAATGAGCTGTATGAACCATCGCTATGTCTGTATGCCATCTGTCTTTCATAGCCTACAGAAAAAGGAAAGTATACATTGGTATAAGTATAGAATTCATCAAGTTTGATTGCTGTTGGTGGTCTCTCTGTTCATTTTATTGTTTTTTTAGAATTTTGTTTATAGACATATAATCTCTCAAAGATCACAGGTGAGAGATGCTCAAAAGGTAATCCAGGGATAATCTCTCAACGGTCACAGGTGAGAGATGCTCAAAAGGTAATCCAGGGTTAATCTCTCAACGGTCACAGGTGAGAGATGCTCAAAAGGTAATCCAGGGTTAACCTCTCAAAGATCACAGGTGAGAGATGCTCAAAAGGTAATCGAGGGATAAATTCCACCATCACAACGAACCTCAGTTAGGATGTGACAACAATGGTCTGATGCCAATACTGCTTTGGTCAACATGTCCAGGGTGTTTGGCTTTAGAAGGCTATCTGGATAATAAACAGACAAGTCACCTGACAATCGCTGCTAGCAATTAGGAAAATAATTATTCAAATTCACTTCACACACTGGTATTTTTAATGATTACAAAAGAAGGAGTCTGTGTCACCCAAGCATAGAACAAGGTACAGAGATGCTGACATCTCTGAGGTATCGATGCCAACTACAGCAGGCAAGATGGTGTGTTTAAAACTGGAATTCAAGTTATATCAGTTATACAATGGATGGCCAGTTCGATGAGAGAAAAAAAAACATCACTGGCAACAAATAATGACACACAAGACAAGCAAAAGATGTGATACAACAAGATGAAAAATGAGATGGTGAGCAACTTTATAGCACAAATACTGCTTTTATTGCCCACTAAGCTGATACGAACAGGTGGTTGCCAACTGTACACACTCACCTTTTCTCAATAAATCTTTTGCCTTTGCTTCGAATTCAGGCGAATACTGTCCTGTTTCTTGCAGATATTTTAATATATAAAGGTTTGAAACAAAATGTAACATATTCTGCTCTCCACAGCCTGTTGGAAGCTGTATTAACTTGTCTAAACCACTTATGGATGGGCCCATTATATCTCCTGGAACAAAGAATACAACTCTGACAATGAATCCTAACAATAAACTCAACACGTCCAACATATATCAGAGAAGTTTATAAATTGGTAACTGAAATTTCATAAATAAATAAAATTGGAAAGTGTATATATTGTTTACGACTCATACATGGGTTGAATTAAATAGATAAAAACACAAACTCCTGAGCTACTCCACGTAATCATTTAATTATACAAGCTTTCGGCCCACATGCCGAGGGAGAAAGGCCCCGGCATGTGGGCCAAAAGCTCGTATAATTAAATGATTACATGGAGTAGCTCAGGAGTTTGTGTTTTTATCTATGGAAAATTTATGTTTGTTTATTTATGTTAAAAACCTCCAATAATTTAACCTTAGTTGAATAAACGTTGGCTGCTGCTTTCTTTTAATAGTTAACTTCTTTAAAATAAACTGTTACTTTATAAGAACAAATAAATCCAAAAATTCATAACACTTACCTATGATGGTGAATTTTCCTTGGGCTGATCCAGGAATTACATTTGGAGGTAATTTAAGCTTTATATCCTCCCTAAATTTCCCTCTATGATCTAATAAAATAAAATAAATCACAAAGCTAAAATCTGATGCAAAAATTGATGCATATCCTTAGCTCACTTTTCAATTGAAAGCTAAGCCATTCACCTTTAAATGATAACTAAATGAATTAACAATTTGGCCAAAATTAATTTTTAGAAGATAATCCTTATTGTCAACCATTTAGGCATAAAGATTGTTATTTTAAAGAGAGTGTATGTTTTTAGACTCACTTTACATCCTTATTAAATTTACTCCACACATATCGTAAAATGTTACCACGTATCTCAAAGGAGAATGGGGAGTTAAACTGTGGTGAGAGATGTCAATGGTGCGAATATCTGGGGTATGTCCTTAGGGTATTTTGGTTTGGGTTAGAACATTTTTGGGGTGGGTGGTAACATGTCGGGGGAGATGAGTCCAAGCAGGAAATATCTAGGAACTATGGTTACCAGCTTGCCAGCTATTTGTTAAAAGCAAGACATATTTGAGTTATAAATAGAAATAATTTGGATTTGTGCTGTTTACAATATTATTTATAGAAAAAAAATTTGGCTTTGATGATCTATATTAATACAAAACAAAATATGGCTGTGTTACCAAAACTCTATGTTAATTCTTACGTTTAGGGCACACCATTTGACTGTATGTGTAATCCTGTGGAGTTCCTTCTGCCTACGACAGAATAATGACAGCATTGAATAAATACAATCAGGAATTTTGTAAAAGGATCGGTCGATGGGTGGTTGGTGTTAAGACATTTCCCACTTTAATATTTTGATTTTTAATTTTTAATTAGATAATGACAAATTTCATTTATTTTATGCGAATTCGACATGTGTATATTACAGTTGCACAGTGACCTCATTTTCATTAAATCAGAAATTAACATGTAATGTCCTCACTCAATGTGAAATTTTATAATTGAAGGTTACAATTATTGCACAATTTGCAAAATATTATACAAAATATTTCAACATCCTTAATATAAATCTGGCATTACTTAGTGACTATTAATAGCTTAGAAAATCATAAACTATTTATTATTGTCAATATTACCTCCACAAGTAGTCTTTTAACCACCCTATCTCTGGCTCCAATCCGTTTAGTACTGAGTGTGGAGTTGTTTGAGCATATCCCTGTTGATGGCACAGACCTGGCCTGGAAACATTATTTAGAAAAAGTGAAACTCTTCAACAAATAATAAATGCATCTTTAAAATTTGACTATTTATCCTTAAACTACTTGATGTAGCCTATCTTTCCAGACTAATGTCTAGCTTTTACGTTTTCCTCTCTATTCCTCTATTCATGTTAAAGAGCTAATAAATGTAGCAAAATAATATCGCATTTACTCACATCAACAGAGACCTTGACCTTTCCAAGACCCTTTGGGGTGATAAAGAACCTAAGGGTTGTGGGTTCTCCCTGACACACACATACAGTCCGTGACATCTCACCCGATTCTACACTCAGTCGTCTGTGCTTCTTTAAATTCACTTTGATCTTAAAAAAATGTACATATTGATTACATGTGCCCACCTTTGCTATAATCGTCAAGAGTTCACCTGAATCTATACTCAGTGTTCACTTTATTGTGAAATAAACTGATGCCTTTACTTAAGATTGATTAGATCATTGTTCAATTGAGTGACTAGCTAACACCAAGTTTGAGACAGTTCACCTGATACTATATGTGTATCAGTTGTCTGTGCTTCTTCAAACTCACTTTTATCTCAAATAAATTGCTTGATTTTCACTCATATGACTGGATGTCAGCCCAGTTGGTGTAGGAAACAACCCAGATGCAAAACCCAGAGGCTTTATAGTTTTGCCCCTTAACTCTTGAGAGATCCAGGTAAACAGCAAGCTTCCTCCAACAACTCGCCATTCATCATGTAATGAACCAACTAGCAGACTGGCACACACATATGTATTTGTGCAGTGCAACTCATACTGAATAGCCTCCCCTTAATCACAAAGAGAAATATTTTTCAAAATATTTACAGAATTGTGCAAAAAATATCTTGGTTATACCTCTGAACATCCCTTTATGAAGTTAAAGACGGTGACAACAATGGGCACTGTTTCACCTCGGATGGCTGAGTATGGTAACTCATAAGTGATAAAGAAAGGTTGGAAGGTGCTGACTGAAGCCTGATTGGATACCCCCAGACCTGAGCGAAGATTTGTGCAGATGGCGCCACCAACCCATGATGTAATCGTATCTGGTATAGACCGTGTCAACAAGCCCTGTCCTGTATCACTAAAAAATAACCCAAAAATAATTTTATCAATAAAATTACTGTACTTTTAGTTAATTAACTAACTGAAGAATTATGAAAAGAAATGTTTTGATCATTTGTTTCTTTGGTCTTGATTTACTTACTAATGCTTTTATTTCTTAATTAATGCTTTCTTTTTAACATTTCAAGGAAAAACTGGGTTTTTTTTTTACTACATGCAAATTCCTTTCTTCATTTAAGCAACCTTTACTCTCTTCATTCATTCATGTATTTAGTTCTTCATTTGATTCTGCTTATCCTTTTTGCATTTAACTTCATTTAGTTATGATTTCTCATTTTATCTTATCACTTATACGTGTGTTTTAATTATTCCAAAATTTAACTATTGTTCAGTTCTCGAAAATTCCTAACTGATTTTTACCCTATTCTCATGAGGTCCCAAAGCCATGTTTCTGAGAATCGGCTCCGCAAATAATCCTCTGCGTTGTCCGGTTCCCCAATCACAAAGTCTCTGTCTACGTCCAGGGTGTTGTCAGCTATTGCAGCTGCCAGTGGTACAGGGAGGGGTCCTGGTTTAATAATAGAACATATTTTAAAAAACTGGAGTTATTTGACTGGTTTCAAAACTTATGGATACTTTACAGTTGATAATTGCTTTGTACGATTCAGTATATGTCACTTATATTAGAAATTTGCCTTATGATAAAGCGAGGGTTGGGAGGGAGCTTCCTGTTGCCCTGTTGCACTCTGGGCAAAGGGGCATGAATAAGAAGCCGATCTGTATGTCATGTCTTTCTTTATTGTTTGAGATTGTCCTGTCTTGTCTTTGGTTTTTTGCCAGTGGCATTGAGGGTGGTTTCCTTCAACCATTGAGCTGGTATGCCGTCATGTGAGTGAAACAACATTAAGTAAAGCGTTAAACCACCATCCAACAAACAAACATTATTATATATTGATCCGCCCTTGAATTGATAAAAGATTATTTTACTTTGTGTATGCCATGAGTCACAAATGGTTTTTATGTCACAATATGATGAAAAGAGCCCTTGAACATTCTCATTTTTGTTTATATTAGCACAGATTTTTTTATGACCATATTTATGTAAATCACCTCGATTGCGTCCATGAAATTACTCTTTTAGAAGCTATTTAAATGATTTAGAACTTGTGTCTGAGAGGCAGACGATGAATTTTTCAGTTACAACAAGCAAAGAATTTAGGATTGGTCAAAAACGAAATTTGAGGTGATTTAGGGTATCCTGTTTTGATCAGCATTTACAGTTATTGGTGAAAACCAATATATTAGGACCTTTAAAAAGAATCAGATAATTTTGTAATTTTGTAAGCAAGTCTCTGGGGTGTTTTAAGACTGTATCTGTATCATTGCTAACCATCTTCAAATTTTACAAATTTTACATTCTACACATTTTTAACAATTAATATGTATTTAATAGTTTCATGTGTTTTATATTGTTTTATATCTGGATTTGAAAAGTTAAGGCAACATTACTTAATATCCGGCATCTAGACCATTTTAAACAGTTCCTACAACTACGTGGGAATTTTTTTTAGAATTTATACGACAGCTTTTAATTGATTTTCCATTAACTACATCTAAAAGACATTTATCTCGGTCAAGACCATTTTGCACACTTTTTAATTCATTCTCAATTTTAATGTCATTACTTTGGTAACACATTTACAAGACTCACCAGATGGCCCAGGTATTCCTCTTATCCAGTCATCAAACTTCATTTTGAACACAGGATTGTGGGAGAAATCTTTCAATTCACAGGGTCGTGTCTGTAAATCCATGTCAGTCAAGGTTGCCAAACCTGCGCTCTGATTATAAAAAAAGTAAAATATCAGAATCCTCATATACTCACATTTGTCTGATCTGGTCATGTTCAAGAGATTCAAACTATTTTTAAAAAATCCATCATTTGAATGTTTTTATAAGAGATATGAAACAGTCAACTCGTCTACTCACTCACGCATACCAGACTGATTTGTTTCAGGGCAATGTGCATGATGGAGTTCACAAATTCAGAACTTAAGACATTAAAGTTAGTAGTCGACTCAGTCACAATGTAGTGACAAGGGTTGAACAGTATACAGATTTGGGGGATTGTGGGAGGTTTACACACATGGAAAGCCTGTATGGAATCCACATAAGGACTGTAAAAACGTGTATCTGTTTGGAATGTTGTTGTTGGTGGTGGTGGGGCCCTCTTTAGTCTTTGAGGATGTCCTCTTCCGAACGGTGGAAGATCATCACTTCTGTATGGTGGGCTTCTTTTCTTTCTCAAAGGTCCTAGACCTGGGGGTCCTTGTGCTGTATCAAGTGGACCAGGCATGTATACTGGAACTGTAATAACACCACATAAAAATACGACAAGATTTACTTTTCATTATCTATACTTTCTAACAATAACAGATCTATACCCATCACATTACTGGCTTACGTCAATGACAAACTTAATGCTGGCATTTCATCAATACATAATATGTACAAAAACTAAACAAAAAAAAGCAACAATCAACAAACGGTTCTGACACGAGCCTCTGTAGCTCATGTCATAAGAGAGCTGGCTCTGCTAGTCAGATCTGAGTTTAAATTCCAGTGGATGCAAGCAAAATGTTCTTTCTCTACATCAAAAAAATAATAAATTATTAATGTAGACAAAAATACACCATCAATAGAATTGGATAAAACAGGTTATTTCTTTAAAATTCCACACTATGGGCATGAAGTATAGTACAAGAGTAGTGTAACTCCGAAGAACGATAAACTCATTATGAACTCAATATTTTGGCGCTTTATTTTGCCATCATCAGGAGAGTCATGTATGAAATATTTGTCTAAAATATGGCCCATTAATCTACTTGTTATAACAAAAATTGTTACTGTTTTGGGTTTTTTGTTTTTGTAATCCAAACAAAAATCAGCAAAATAGCAGGAGCTGATTGCAAAAAAGGATTTCTTTTTAGTCTTAAAATGAAATGCTCTACAATTGCTTTTTTTTAATTTTAAAAATGTTATATTTGGGGATTGCTACCATCCATCTTCTAAGTCGAGCGCAAAGAAATTTTTTTGGAAACCAAATTGTGTAAACTCAGTTCGTCCTGGTTTTTTAGACCAGCAGACAAGATTCTGACAGTGGATAGTGTACCTGTCAGACTACTGATTCTTGTTCTAATTACGGCTCACAGGATCGAGTCCCATTGTTAAACTCTACTGAATGTCGCACAATGTGGATCCTGCAATCACGACGTAGGTTTTAGGCCATTTCATTTGGATGTTCCACTGTGTATAAGAAGGCCAGACTGAGAAATGGACAATCCATCAGCATATATGTGAAATACCCTTGAGTCCCAGTTGATTAAATATATTTAAAATGTAAACATGGATCAGTTATGTCACACTATTTATAAGCAACTAATTGTCAACCATTTAATTCTGAAAATTTAAATTTGGGACAGATTTGTTCTTAAATAAATAAAATTATGATAGTCTCACCATTTTTCAGTCCTGTCATTTGTCTGTGGCAATATTCTTCATCTGCCCCTCTTCCCACTGAGTGTTTACCTGTTTCATATTTGGTGAGATACTGAAACACCTATGGGTTAGATTAAAATAAATTATTTCAAATTGATTTTGCTTTATGTATAATTTTTTTTTTTTTCAATTTAAACTGAATATTTTTTTAAAAATGTTTATTTAGCTAATTTCTCTATACATGATCTTAAATCGATTAACTAACATTTAGCTGCAGGAGCATCGCTATAACTTCATATGGACAGTGGAGCCTATGGACAGGGGGCAGTTGCTCGAAAGGCGATTAGCCACTAATACCAGATTAAATCACTAATACCAGGCTTGAGATAGACCTTTACCATGACATGACATCATCTAATAGTGGATTAAATTTAATAGTACTTTGAGCAACTGGCCCGAGTTGATTCTAGTGAGATCAGCATGATCAATCTCAAATTCATCTTCAGGTATGCTTGTTTATAACAGTGACAACCATGTGTTATGATGTTGTGTTATACCTGGGATTACAATATACAGGGATATGCAACAGCAAGCTTTAACCTTGGATGAAATCATGAACTCTCTTGCGGAGTGCTGCAACTGGCCAGATGCTATACCGGTTTGCAAGCGAAGAAGACAGTGTGTTGAACCAAACTAACTTGATTTCACTCTTTAATATTTCCATTTTACAGCTGCTATCAGAAATAAAATGACTTAAGTACATATAAACGACTATCTTTAATTCCGTAGAAAGTAGTATTATAACTCGGAGAAAGTGCATTTGAGTAAAAAATTGATCTAATGTTGGACTTTAAAAACCTTGTATACACTGATAAAAAAAAGTGGCAGTCGATTGAAGGAAGAGAAGGCGATCCTGACTCTTTTGGTGACTCAAACCGCTAAGGCATTGCGAAAATCAAGCAAATAGTATATTTTAATATTTTTGGTTTATTTTTTACCAAGTCATTGGGAGCATGAATGGATTCAATTATATTTGTTTTTCTGCCTAACTGGCATTGTCAAAGGAGCAAAATTATGTTAAGTTAGGTGTAAAACCCGAATCAAAATGATCAAGAGGCCAGAACATTATTTGTAATCGATAAACAATTCTTGTCATATTAGTTCAACCAGCTTCTGAATGCTTCTAAAAAGTGTTTAAAAAAGTTAAAATGTTAGAAAGGTGTTGAAACAGTCTGAATATATAAATTCACAGATAAAGTAGATGAAGTTACATCACGACTTACCTTTTCTGAAGTCAATTGATAATCTTTACCCTCCGCAGTGAGACTGTTATCCACTACATTAATTCCACAGAGGGAACCTGGGTCGGCTTTAACACGGACAGTTGTTTTCTTGCCTGGGCGCACTTTAGGTTTTTTAAACTTGAATTCAACCTACAAATAGATATATATAACAGGATTAGCTAAGTCATCTTTTTAAAGTATACTAATTCATTATGTATATAACTATGACAACTTAGTTTATTTGTCACAACATATCATATCTAATTTTGAGATAATTTTCCAATGTTAATTATAAATTATTTCAAACACACCTGTGAAATCTGCAATTCTTATAAAGAACATATCTGACCTCAAATAGCCAACAACATACAGAGAATGACCGAGGTCAAGAAATTCCATGACGGAATGAATGATTTCATAGAGATCATCACTGACTCCCAACATCCTAGGCAGTCACATACCAAAAAGGTGGACTGAACTGAATGCTTTATAGTTCATTGTTCTCCCTAAAAAAATTAAAAGATAATTCTTCTCTCAATCAGTCTAGCTGTGTCCAAACCCTCTACATTCATCAGTATCTGCATTTTAATGACCAACACACAAGTTATATATTTGAACTACTTCCTTTTTTTTAAAAGGAAGAAATTATCTTGTAATCCCATAAAATTAAACTAATATGCAAAACCACGACTCCCAGATGGGTTTCAACCTACAAAACTTTCTGAACTGGAATCTGTTCAAACTACTAACTGTTATCCCTAAATAATGAAAATACTGTAAATTACCTCATTTTCAAAGCATCGTTTTATCTTGAATGAAGTTGCGTCCGCAACAGTTTCTCCATCTTCCCTCACAAAGTAAACTACTAACTGAGCTTCAGGTGACATCTCTGGTGTAACAGGTATGGACAGTTGAAGATGGTCAACAAAGGTTGACTCTTTGTACATTTTCTCCTCCTTTTTAATTTTCACTTTATCGCCTTCGGAGATGGAATCTGAATAACCAGGGCTCATGCGATCATCTAAATAAATAAAGGTGCAAGAAGGTAAAAAAAAAAGTATTAATACACCACTTCTCGCACAAATCACAAGTGTGTGTGGGTGAGGAGGGTATACAGGTATATTTTTGTCCATCTTTTCATATGTTTAATCGAATCAAATCACATTTTTAAAACTTTGAAACTTACATACAATTTTGTCATGTGTCATTGTGTAAGAAACTTTTTCCAATAGATTAGAAATACATGTATGCACATTTATACTTCCAATAGAAATATATGTTTGCCGTTTATTCTTAAATCATGCTTTATGGTATTCATTTCAAACTTGCTGCATGTGCAAAGGAGTGTGGGGGAGGAGCTGTTTGCATCAAACGATCACTAGGATTGTGGGGGAGGGGCTGTTTGCATCAAACGATCAATAGGATTGTGGGGGAGAGGCTGTTTTCA
>JAQQZZ010111212.1:0-15421 GCA_030265115.1 Mopalia vespertina | reverse complement strand
ACCTGTAGTGAAACCAGACCCTCTGGCCGTTGGCTTGTCGAAAGTAACGCGAGGAGGGTCTGGTCACGCGAGACTAGTATGATGCCGGACTACTGATAACGCACAAATCCTTACTTAACATGTAGTCCGGTTTAAAAATGATCCCTCGCTACTGATAACGCACAAACCATGCGTTATCAGTAGCGAGGGGTCAAAATGACCCCTCACTTCTGATAACGCACAAATTGTTTAGTACATAATAACGTTGAAGCCTTCCTTATTATGTACTAATAAATGCTAACTGAGATACGCATTCTATACTACTGATATGAGTGATATTTTAGTTTACAATGTATGCAGAGAAGCAGGGCCGACAATGCAACACAAACACAGGATATGGGAACACATTAAAACTAATCCGGGTTTGCTCACTGTGTTCTTTGAAAGGTCTTTATTTAGGAGAGAATTATCATTACAATCGAACAGTAGCTAAAAGCGATGAGGTTCCATGTGTGTCAGTATGTGAATATAGATGAACAATTTAATCTTCTTCGGTTAATAAATATTTAAGTGTGTTTTTTATGAGAGAGCAATGGGTGGAAAGTAAACACAGCAATGCATTAATAGAGCTTTAGTTGACCTGATCCGAGTGACAATACCGTGATATCAATAGGCACAATACTTCATCTATAACAAACTCCGACAGCCAATACATGAAGCGGTATGTTTTCTAAGCCACGATTTATCCCTTTAGCAGCGTGATAACAGTGAGATATATCCTTTTTATAGCTGGGACGGGAATTATTCTATCTAAATGCTTTATGTTACTGGAAACAAGAGTTAAGTGTTAAATCAAAACAGTTTGCTGGAATGGTTTTATGATAAAATCATCAATAACTGCATCACAAAATGTGACTACAAAACCTGTCCCTTTTGGTCCCGAAAAAAGACCCGTCTTTGTGAAATTACCCGATATTGGCCCAGCTTAAACTCGCCACAGTAATGATCTAAACTCAATAATTATGTAAATCTATCCCTTGAACTAGATCTCCCTATTTCATACACCTGATGCTTTAGGCACCTGTTTCAACTATAACTAGCAAGAAGAATTAAGATCAAATGTAGCAACAATCTCAACTGTGGAAAAAATATATGGTATTTTTTTATGACGTTTCCTCCTGGTTTTGCACCGTATTTAAGCAAGAACGGTGTGAAATGGACAGTCCATCGTCATATAAGTGAAATGCCCTTGAATACGACGTTAAACCCAAATCAAACAAACAATTAGACTTACCGTGTTGAAGACCGCATCTCGGTGCGTAATATCACTAATTATAAGAATTCATCATTTGGTGACCCCTGCTTGATAGAAAACTGAGCACGACCCACAAAAAGCTTTTCTACTCTCTTAATGACACGATCCCGACTGACCGCCTGCTCAAAATGAAAGAATTTATCTACATAAACAACCTTCGACCAATCCAAAACGACACAATTTCTTCAACCCTTTTTCATTAATTTAATGTTTAAATTCTACTCTTCATTTTCTTTTGATTTACTTATGTTCGTAAGTCACGTTTGGTTGCTGTAAGGAATTTTTTCTATACAACTCCATTGTCTTTCCATGCTTCTATTATGTGTGCTTTTCTACTACTTCTACTGCTCATTGTTAGTTTGGTATATTTGACAATATGCTATCCAACCATTTGTCTATATTCCTTTGCAGGTTTAATCTTCTTGTCAGTTTGAGCTTCTAATCCGCTTATACTGTTATTATTGTTTTTCTCCCTTTGATATCTGTTGTTAGCTATGTCTATATATAAGCCATATACGCATTATTTAATGATGAGGATACATGTTGTAGTTACTTCCGAAAGCTTAGAAATATAATTTTATAATTATATATCAAGTATTTTTCGTCCACCTTTCACTTGTGGGAATTATGTTATCTGACTGCTTTGTGTTACTAGAAACAAGACTTAATGTCTACCTGGGACAAGTAATTTTCTCCAGTGCACGCTCCATCATGTTGTGTCACCGGACTTCTACAAAAACAAAAACGAACCCCCTTGAAAAGTTGGGCCCCAATTCTGTTGGCGCTAGACCTAAATCGTCTCGTGTGATTCTGTTGTGTCCGCACTAACAAGTGACCTGATAGGTGTTTATATACGCATATAATGTGAATGTTTATTTACGATCACATGAACAATATCCACACGCATAAACCAAGTTCATTTGAATTAACAACACGCAAATTAAATTAAGAAGTACGTTAATTTCTGATGGCAAAACAGATGGAAGCTCTGGAATTCTGGAAGATGTTGAGTTCATTCACCAACGTCTAGCTTGGTGTGTAATTGTGCGAGCCCTTATATCTTGGGCGGCTTCAAATCAGAGAGGTCAGCAGTCAAAAGCATCGACACGTGGCTTAAGAGAGGTCCTCTCCATCCACACTTTGATGACCTCAGCTAATGACCTCAAGTCAGTTCAGGAGACAGTACCCCTAAATGTTCATTGGACTCCGATCTGGCAGGGCCTTTCTGTGACTTTAAGAGAAATGGCGTGAACATTCGTGGTCAAAATTCAGATACACTAATTTTAGGATTTACGATGTCTTTGATAACCCCACTAACATTGATAAATAGCCACAACTGTTTTAAATCTTCATCTAGAAGTACAACGATCTCTGTCCGTTTGGCTGTTTAGTTATTTTTCTTCTCTAAACGTTGAGTTAGTAGGTTTTTTTCTAGGACTTTGATATCTAAGAGAGGGTTATTGTTAATCTCGTTCAACGTGCCAGTTATCCTAGAATTGCATAAGGGATATTTATTGACCTTTTATCGCTTGCTGACCAGTTTGTCGTCACGTATTGGTTGAATAAGATGATAGAAGATTTTTGTTAATTCTTCACGTCCTCAAATGTACAGTCCATCTAAAGTAGGGCAGCTGGTATCACATTGTGATTGTATCGACCTTTACACGACGTGGACCGTGGTACACATGGTATTAGTTGTGGTCTGTGAACTACTTATCTTCTCTAAACCACTTGGTTGGTTGATTGTTGACTTTTCCTGTTGACCAATTAATACTCGGTAAGAGCGGATTATTGTCCGATTACTACTCCGTGTTCTGTTTCAGGCTGACCGGTATAAGTTCAGAGCGATGGATTGGTTATTTTCCATCTGCTGATCAATTCTGTGACTAACCCCTTGGTCTTGTGTGAATCGATGACCAATGCTCATTGATGCTGGATCATCGCCCGCTGATCCCGAAGTGTCCCGTTTCCTTTAACTCACCAGAGGTATTATTGGTTATTTTAGAGCGCCCTGTAATTCTCTGACTGACTGCCTAACGTTAACACACTACTGGAGAAAAAGGCTGTACTTGATAATTCTTTAGTCACTCAGATTCGGTAGCTGGTGAGAGTTCTAGCTGGTGTACGTAAGGACAAGACCTTTATGTTTTTACTTCAGAAACCAGACCGAGAAATTTAACTCACTGATATTATTTATCACTTGTTTTGTGCTACAATAATTTGCGGGAAAAAAGCCTTATAATAATGGAAAATGTTATTACGATTAATGTCAGTGACTTGGCCCCGTTTGAAGTTACCTATAACTGATCACAGACATTGTTTATAACATGGACACCCTGAAACCAGTGTCCACCAACCTCGGACAGTCGATTTAGCGGTATACCTATGCAGCCAGCAGTGAGATTCCAACTGGGTCCAGTTGGTTGAAATACAATTAGACGCCAACGGCGGATTAAATCACCAGCGGGTTAGATATTTCCGTCAACATGGCACACCTGATCCATTAGCGGATTAAATTTATATCGCTTCACGCGGCCGGGACAGGGCACCTGGTTTTATTTGAAGCCATTCAGACATAAGGTGTGTTAGGAGTGTATGACAAGTAGAGTTGTAGTGAATAGAAAAATAAAACGAGAAAAGTTAAATTGGGCAAAATCTAGACCCGTTCTTCTTCTTGATTGTATAATAATCAATTCCAAAATATATCTCAAGTTTCGTCATTCTGCTCTTTGGCATTACGGCATGGTAGAGATGAAATACTTGTACGTTAAAACCGCCATCAATCTACACCAACTTAACTGAATTCGAAAAGTGATACTGAAGTCAAGTTTTCGAAAGGTTATGTTAGATAATACATAATATTTGCGTATATTTGTATTGATTATATTTTAGAATTATTTGTGTAGAATGTCAAACTTAAATGTAACATATAACAGACTTGCTCTCAACAAACTTCTGTTACGTTGGTCGTCAAATGACAGAAGAGAATTCTAAGAAGAACTAAAACTAGACTCAGTCTTAGGCCTAGTTTTATGTGGAGAACAAAAAAATTGATTGGATGTTTTCTGGTCCTATTGCCTGTTTCTACATTATGGTTTTTCAATACTTTATTTTAATTTTCTTTATAAAATGTTTTATCCGTTGAGGGATTCTTCTGGTCTGAAATCAAACCCGCTTGTAACGAAGACTTGTCATCGATTCACAGAAGACTAAAGGATTAGTCACAGAATTGATCAGCAAATGGGAAATAACTCATTCATCGCTCTGAACTCATTACGGTCAGCCTGAAAAAGAACACTTGGAAATAATTGGACAATAATCCGCTCTTAGCGAGAATTAATTGGTCAACAGAAAAAGCCAACAATGAGCCAACCAAGTAGTTCAGTCTATGGAAATAACCAACCAGATAGACGATTCTAAAGCAGGTGTACATTCAGGTGAAAATCCCGACCTTTGGGATTGTTTTCCATGTTGTGGGCAATCGCAGAGATCTTACGTCACAAACTACGTTGAACTGAATTTCGACCGAAAATAGCCTTCTACATTTTTCTAGACAAAACCGGTTGGTAGTCTGGGATATGGTTAATCGACAGAAACACATTATAACGATAGCACTAACGGGTTAGCGGCATATAACAGTCCATTCCTAAGCTTAAAGGGAAATACCACTGATTTTCGACCTAAACTTATTATGTTTATTGCATATTTCAAAGACAACTATCTGTATTGCACTTGCATCCGAGTAAGCATAGGCTAGCTTAGTTAAAGCACTGCTCCTGGCTGCAATAACGCCTACATCCCTTGAAAGGTTATCATTAAACATACTTAAATATGATATCGACTTGTTTCTTCATCTTATAAAATCGCCCGAGGGTTACAAGTAACAAGTATTACCTACTGATAACTGACATTTTAGGCGTGGCCAACCCTATTCATGTGACGTCACGCGACTTACATTCTTGTGTGTTACAGGTTAATATCATGTGTGAACTGTCAAAGGTAAACCGTACTATAAACAGTCGACTCTATAGGTCTCGTGGCGAAGGCCACCAAGACATTTAATTGGTCAATATTTATGGAACTCTTCTGTTTAGTTATTAACATAGCAAGACATGGCCGCCGGGATGAATTTGACGAGTTCTGTAAACTCTTAGGAATTCCTGTAAGATATAAAACTTTCAACCGATTCCAGGCAACAAGGTAGTGTATGACGAAGAGTTAAAAAGTACATTAACTTGGCCTTTTCTTCTTCTTGTCTATATCGTCAACAAACCGCTATACACCGTCTTATTGGCTCGAGATCTGAAGGACCTCACAACATGGAACTCCTTTGGCACTTGATGCACAACAAACAACCCTATATAATAATCTCTACTGCCAGGCTTAGTAATTATACGAAGAAAAAGAAAGAAAGGGAAACTCTCACTGGAAAGATAATTTGCAGTCTTTCTGGTAGTATTAATCGATTGCTTGAACTGCTTTAGGCTGTGCTTGGACGTGGTTTCCCAAGCAGTCTGGTAAGCTATTATTTTGTTGGGGGTCAGAGTTATCTGTTTATCACATCATCAAGAAACTCCACCGACACAACGGCCAACCTATTGCCAAATGTCCATATAGGTATTAAGTTGTGCTTGTGTGAACTGATTGACAAAAAATAAAAATAAATAAAATACTCTGTAAGTAGGCCTATATGCCATCACATCAGTAACACCTATTTCTCAGTCATGTCAGTTTAATAGATATTACAAATAATCATTCCATAAAGCGAGATGAAAATAAGTACTTGGAATACGTAACATAGTAACGATGGTTTACCATAGGCTCTTACTGAGTCAATTTGGACATATTGATTTTCAATCATTTCCACATAGACTGTATCAGCTCTTGTCGCCTCGTTGTATCTGTGAAGTCGTTGAGTACTAAGACGTTGCCGTTTTTTTTCAAAGGGAGCTTTTCGTCTTGACGTGAATTTAGTACAAGTGGTCTGTTATAGACTTCGAGTTCACACATAGATTAAAATTGACCCAGCGTGATTGCACCAGCTGTAAATAAGCTTAGTATAGGCGCACCAGCAGTAGATGAGCCTAGTATGAGTACACCAGCTGTAAATAAACCTGTTAAGCCGTAGATGAGCCTAGCGAGAGTACACCAGTTGTAAATGAGGTTAGTATAGGCGCACCAGCAGTAGATGAGCCTAGTATAAGTGCACCAGCTGTAAATAAACCTGTTAAGTCGTAGATGAGCCTAGCGAGAGTACACCATTTGTAAATACGATTAGTATCGGGGCTCCAGCTGTAAATGAGTGCATCAGGTGCATATACGATTAGTAAATAGGCCAGACCGAAACAAACCCTGTATTTCCACTCCCGAGCTATGCTATGATGTATAGTGTTCTCGCAACGACAAATAAAATAAATGTGCATTTTGGTTGCCTCTTTTCAAATGTTGTGGGCTTTTGTTTAATATGGACATCAAATGTTTTAAACTAAATACACAACACTCAAGTTTAAAGTATAGAAAGACAATTTAGCTTGCCTCCACTGGGGTTTGAACTCGTGTCTGACTAGCAACCAACTGAGCTACAGAGGCTCACGGTAGAACGAGCACGAATGTTCATCCAGGTCAGGCTGCTAATCTCTCTGTATGGGAAGCACGTACACAGGTACACTAAAGTAGTGTTTTATCCAGAAATGTCCCACAAATGTGTTTGATTATTGTTTTTGGTAATTCTGATAATCTGGTTCATAATTTTAACTCTTCCATGTAATATTATGTCCCGTGTCCTGTTCGTGATCCCCTATATGAGATAATATTCCGTTAAATCCGTTAAATTACCGGGCTTTGTGTTTTTGTTTTGGCCACCTTTCCTTGGATGATGTAATGTAATATTGATTTGGCTTTCCCCTCAGACACACCGAGGGATATGCGCACACATGGCGCTACCTACAACACGGAAGCGTATAATTGTGACCAAGAAAACTTACTGCATTTTAACCGATACACTTCAATCTAGTTGAACATACTTCTACATTAAAATCTATTCAGAAACTTGTCTCCGAGAGTTTATCTAAAACATCTGTTATGACTAGTGCGATGAACTGTTTTGAACTCACGCTTTCTGTAATTATCATGACAGGATTTTCTTTATTACTTTCGGAACAGACACGTTTATTTTTCACTTTTTGGCTTTTTGTTATTTTTTGGAAATAACTCTCCATAACGCCAGATTTAGTGTTCCTGAGATCAAAAGAAGATTGATAGTCATAAACTCAAAAGAAATACGTCAAATCTGAAATTTGGCATTGGTCTGGAAATTCTGACTGACTCGGTGTATTAACTCAAAGCGATAGTGTTATATTGAGGACACCGCAGTTTCCGTCTGGTTCTTGTTTATATCCAAGCCACGTTTTCTCTCTGTTTATTCGGTAACATCAAAGGGAGGCCATATGTTACATCATACACACGTTCTGGCTCTCTCGAAATGAGCTGTGGAATGCTCATAGAGATATAAAATTCAACACAACCATCCCATTCAATCTATTCTTTCATTATTTATTTTCTTACCAGACCATTGAGAGTTAGACAGTTGTAAGGTAAGCATTGAGAAAGATTTATTGTTTTTCAAGCTGGACAAAGACCAAACAGTTAAATGGTACACAGAAATAAAACAAGACTTTGAGATTGTCTGTCGAAGTGTTTGGGCATCCCCTGAGCAATAATCCACTTAAACAATTAACTTTATTTCACAAAATCCGGAGTACTGGTATTTTAGTTTTGATCGGAGTCAGCCAGTTGAAACCGGTATGTTAGAACCAGGGTCATAAGACGATTTCTCACTAACACCAGAGTAAATCGCTAATAGCGGATTAATCATAGACCTTATGCATGGCGTGACTTCATCTAATAGCCGATTAAACTTAACAACGCTTCAAGTGCAACCCGTCCCTGGGTTTAGATTGCCCCATGTGGCCCCGTTTACACAAGAACCTAACTAGACTAAGATTCGAACCCATTAGGCGTTAGATTCGAAACCATAAATCCTTGTGTTATGTTACATTTGAAAATTTTAGACGTTTTGATCGGATGAAATGAAATTAAAAAAAGTTCTGTAAGAAAAGGGAGATCACAAAGAATACAGTTTTCATTGTGTTTGAAACCCGTCCCCATCTCCTTCATAAATTTGTTTAAATTAAACTGATGGAAACGAATACTTGACTTAATTCATTTGTAAAATATAAAGTAGTTGGATCGAGTGTGTACATGGACAAACAGATAATGATCAGCTAATACACTATCATTGCAATCCGGTGTACCCCATCACTAGACCTATTGACTCTACTTTGTGGCCCATTCGATTAGGATGATAATTCTGATCCAATGGCTAAATGAAATACAGCAATTCATTTCCCGATACCTGGAATCGAAAACATATTTATTGACTTAGCTCGGGGAAGTCAAGGTTGTGGTTGTATGGGAACATGTAGCCCACGATTCACTGGAACTGTAAGTCAAATGTACCGTACATTGCATGAATTCACTGCAGTGATTTTGAGCAAAGACAAACTGTCTCGATTATTCTCGATTTGTTATGGGTAAGGTACAGGGATATCTAAGGTAGTTAATAACCATTTACATCATATAGAAAATTGGCAACAAATACGTAGCATATACAATTATTCAGGAATATGTTTAAAATACACAAATCTACAAAATAGTATTATACGGAAACACTATGTCATCAAAATGCTGGTGAACTTGCAGCTGAACTTCATGCATATATCACAACCATTAATTTACTGGTACATTAAGCCATCGAACTCGAATTCAGTATATTTTATAGTGAGCTCCAATAGTTTCAGTATTTCTGTAATCGAACTCTTGCCTTAATAGCAATATTTGTTTACATAGATTCTATGTCAAGAGTCACGTATATATTATGTCTTTATAAACCTGTATTTTAGATAAAAGCCGTCCCTACTGTTTAAGTAAGAATGGGATTATCCGTTGTCAATTTATTCCGAGCCATACTCTGATACTGTAGATCAACCTGGGGCCACAGACGATTGAGACCATTTTCTTCTATGATTTGTGCATTTAAGGGGAAATGCCTATTTTGTTTATGCCCGTCCAGCGAGAAGATAACCATTTTTAGTAGTGTTGAGGACTTTTTGATCCTAAGAATAGAGGTTTATTTTATTGAAATATCTTTATTTGGCCAAATACAGTTACGGCCAAAAACTGCTGTAACATTGTGCCAAAGAGAAGTAAACGTTTGTCGGAACTACACTACATTTGTATTATGACAACAGATCAAATACTCACAATCTATACAATGAACTCTATATAACGTTTGTTTTGTTTTTGTTTTTTTATTTTTTTTATTTTTTTTTATAAATGCCGGTATTTGAATAAAAGTAGAACAATGGAGGAATAGTACTATAGAATTGCTTTAAAAACGCCCCAAAAGCCCTGTAGGATTACATTAATTTGAACAGAGTTTAGGATTTACTTGCGGATTTGTTTTCTTGCAGTGGTTGGAAAATAAGTAAATATTGGTTACTATGACAAAAAAGTGGACATTATTGATGTTACGAGACAAACTATAACTAGGCATAGCCCCGATCTGTCCTAATGGGAACGAACAGGACAGCAACAGTAAATACCAATTCCCGGACAGATCAGTCTGACTCAGAGTACAACCAAATGGATCATGATTTTTCCAGAAGAGACTTTCTAAAATATAAAAACAAGTAAAGAAGCCAACATTGTGTTTTCAAGAGGCCAGTGATTTATATACGTAATGTCAAACCAGTCCGGATGTCGCTCATATGGACGAGAATTAAAGTCTCTTGATGATTTCTGGTTACCCAACGGAGACAGATCGAAGACACAGAAGTCGTTTGATCGATCCAGGCTGTGTACCCAGATTAACAATTGGGGGACTCTGACGCTATTGAAGGATCCGTAGAATAGGATTCACAAGTGCCTTACATCGACCATATTGAAATTGTAAGGGTTTGAAGGCGGTTCTTGTTGAAAGGTTAAATAGAAACTGGACCTGAGACCATGAACGGCTGGAACAACCGATATTTCTTCTGCATTGATTTATCGAAGAGAAGGCAACACGATTCAATGCTACATTTCACATTTTGTTCTGCCATTGAAATGTCCACATTATCAGTGTATCCTCGAAATATCATAAAAAATGATATTAATAAAGAAAAACCCTCTCCTTTTCATCGTTTGATTGTTTGAACAATATAGACACTACATTCAAATCTTTTTTTTAGCGCAGTTGGCTTCTACTATAGGCGACGTTAGGAAATAACTGACAAGTACTACAACTAATCCCCAAACAGTAACAGTGTTAATTGTCATTTACAGCAACCTATGGCATAAATATGTTGGTTATCATATAAAGTGAAACTTGCATCTATCGACACTTGCAAAAACAGCAATCTTGTATCCACCAACACATTTCTAGGGTCCCGTTTTCAGTCCCTTATGAATAAAAGCTTTCTATATATTGCTCGCGAAAGTTCAAAAACCTAAACTGACAGATGTAATATTATGTGTTTGTCGTTCACTGGACAACTATATCATATCACAAACAAGCGGACTGCTTTTGCAACGAACAACAATACCCTTTGAATCCAGCAACGTTCCAATACATTAATTTTGAGATCTTCTCATCTCTAATTGATATTTCCAGTCCGGGCCATATCTCCGCTATTGTTAAAACTTAAGGTCGGAATTCGTTTTCATATACATTCTAGAAACTTGAACTTAACATAATCAAACAAGTGCTTCTCTTTTACGAGACTATAGGGGGATGAGTTGTATTAATACATACAGCTTGCTTATCTCTATTTGTTACTTTCTTGAATGAAATATTTTATCTCAATTGTGTCTTAAAAAATGTCCATTTGGACTCACGTTTCGCGACACACCACTTCGCGTTTCGAAGCGATCCAGCTTTACGTTTGTTGTCTTTATACTGTACGTTCTGCATTGAGTTTTACTATTGTCATCACATCATGTTTTGTGGTGAAATCTAACTCCTCCTATATATTGACGTTTCTCATACCCACGGGGCCCACATAAAGTGTCGAACCTTAGCAGTAAATAGAAGAAGAAAACCAGCCGACATGAGCACGACATTTTGAACCACCGTAGAAGGTATAAATTACAACAGCAACAAAACGGTCCGTCATTGAGTCGGCTATTTACATTAATCTGTTTGCTTCCAAGGACTCGACACACTGACCAACTAACCAATATCAGGAATTGAAAAGTTAGTCGTCGACAAACCAGTAGTGTGTTAACATTGGATAGTTAGTCTGAAATTTACAAAGCACTCAGAAATAACCAATAATACCTCTGGTGAGTTTAAGGAAACGGGACACTTCGGGATCAGCGGGCAATGATCCAGCATCAATGAGCATTGGTCATCGATTCACAGAAGACTAAGGGATTAGTCATAGAATTGATCAGCAGATGGAAAATAACTCACCCATCAGTCTGAACTCATACCGGTCAGCCTGAAACAGAACACTTAGCAGTAATCGGACAATAATCCTCTGTCGGCGAACACAATATGGTCAAGAGGGGAAGTCAATATTCAATAAACCGAGTGATTAAGAGAAGATATGAATGAGCTGATCAACTAACACCAAGTCAACCACACTTACATACATAGCAAGGTTTATTGCTTATAAAAGTCAATGTAAAGAAATTCATTGCCCTGCTTGGATATAAACAGTAAGTCTGTGGACGTGAAAATTTAATCCAACGCAACTTTCATCTGATGAGTATACAGAATACTATATATACCTTATCATACAATCTCTGCAATATAAATGGCTGCAAATCTTAAGTTATTTCAACAATCCAGGCTACTGGGCGAGTTAAGTACGCGTTTAAAATATGCATGTTTCAGAAACTTCATTGTACCAAACGTTATTTGACAGTACTTAATTCAACACTTTATGGCCACCAATGCAAAAACTTGAAATAACACAGATTTATCACATAATAAGGCTATATGGTATGGTAGACTATCATAAATTTATAAAGTCTGCACCTAAAATACATGGTCTCTTCAGTATACCATCCCGGAAAGAAAAACTCTGGAATGATATCCGTGTCAATATCTAACTTTTGAAAATACTGATGAAGAGAGCAGTTAAAGCTAACAACGTTGCGACAACGTTTTATTGCGGTAGTGTAACGTAATTGTTGCAACGGAATTTTGTGGACTACCAGTTATGTTGCCACAACCTTAAAATACAACGACACGGCAACGAAAGAGAAACGTAATAGCTACGTTGTAATATTGTTGTTGCATCATATAACGTTTTGACAATATTGTTACTACGTCGTACAAAACGCTAACCAATTTCACAACAAGGTCACAACGTAGTCGATTTGTGTTGTCACAATGTTAAACTACAACGTGTCCTGTCACGTTTTGACAACGTTGTATCAACTGGTATAAACTAACAACCAAATTTTATCGTAGATTTACGTTGCAGTAACGTTGATTTTTTGTTACTCTGCAACATTACCAATGTATAGCTAGTATACAACGTTGCGGCTACGTAGCACATGTGTTTGCTGGGATTACGGTTTAGATTGAGAGTTATTGTAATGTAATGACTGATTAGTCATTTGTATTATCAATGACTTTGCGTGATTTAAGATTAATGCAGGTTTAAGAGATCCTTATTTCGCCTTAGTAGGGTTTAACTAACCAAAGTGGTCATGTTTCAATTGTTGACAATATTAGGACAACGAGTTTATTCCTCTAAGAAACGGCAACATTTAAAGTAAACAGGACCAAACCACAGGTTAACAGTGTTAATTACTTATTTATCTTATACAGGTAATGTAATATAAATGGCACACGGCATACGACGAAATTAATTTGCTGATGCATGTGTTACTTGTCCTTTCTTTTTTCTGTAATTTCTAAAATAAAATACTGCACACTGCTTGAAAGTGGTAGGATGACTTGTTCTTACAACTGATTATTTCATGTGAGGTAAATATGGGTTAGTAATCTACACGACGAGTAGAGAAATCAATTAGTTACACAGATACAGAGCTTTCATAGTCTGGTCAATCATACAGGCCTGATAGGAGATCTAGAGGATTGGGTGGCCAGTCTTACAGACCTGATTTCAATCCCTGATCTACTTTATCTGGTGACGTCAGAGGTTTAGACTCTCGGGCACCTATCCCAATATCAACAGTATCTTTAGTTTCAATCCGCCTCTATTCCCGGGAGTCAAAGGGACATCTCACATCCTTATATAGATCTACTAATCATTGGAGGACGATCTGATGAAGATATAAATATACGTCTTGCGATCATCAGGTGACATGAACAATATAAAAATGGTGATTTCGTACTACTGCTTTTCATAAATTACTCAATAATCTCTGTTAAAACCTGTATGCCACTGTCGTTTATTTAAATCTCAAAATATATAAATGGCTACACCAAGAAAAACTACAAACATGGCTTTCCCAATGTGAACGAGACCCTATAATACTACGACAAGGTAAAACATTTGTCACCTCTATATTCTATAAGAGAAGGAAAAAACAATTAATTAAAAAAATATATATACACAGTTTAGTCATCAAGTGAAGAGAGATAATACAATCCTAGCGCAGACTAATTCCCGAATGTGTTTTTAATTTCCTTTACTGTGGGTAAATTCTGTGTAAAGACAGGAGTTAATATCGAACTGAAAAACGACGGAGACTCCGAGATAGGTCCAGGTCATTGTAGGTGATTCCTCTAGCAATATCCATTTTTCATTCTGTCAAATAGTCCCTAGTCTTGGGGGATATTTATTGCGCTCTGTGAATAAATGAAAATTAATATGACTGAAGAAGTAATGAAATGGGAACAAAGCAGCGTGAAATCGTTTTGATAATGTCATATTTAAGTTTCGTATAATGGAGTTTAAAAGTTCATTTATTATTTAATCAGGTGATCTAATGCTTTGTTCGATATTTCGCTTTTGGGTATACTTACAGAATATGTCCGACATCACAAACTTTGAGGCTAGGCACGAATTCTGCTGAATTGTTTTCGATGGCACAGAGGTCGTTCAAGAAAAGATTCGGATTGATACACAATTTCTACTATCCGAATCGCTCCATACCGGACGCTTCATGCATTTATTCTACAACTCTATATTCTCTACATGAAAATATTATTTCAGTTCAAAATCGAGCTTTATATCTTTGCCCGTTTAAAAAATTTGCTTGTGAAAGGCATTGGTGTCGAAACAATCAAGTTTTGTATACACCACGAAGCGAAAAGAATTGCCTACCAAACGTGCCTATATCTGTACTAATGCGCCAGCAATTAACGATTTTTTGTTCATATCGGAGGTGGCTTTGCTATCCAACTTCTTATAACACATAATACCAATTGTAACCAACCGAGTGATCCAGAACGACATCGAACCTACATTATTTACACAACTCTTTGACATTACATATGCACAGATCAAGGATCAAGGTTCTTTTGGGCGCAGGACTTAAGTATAGCGTGCATTTTTACGGTATTGCGGGATTTTGAGTTTTGGATAATTTAGATAATCAGGCTTACAAATATGTACATTTTGTGAAGACCCATTACAAACTTAAAACTTATTACAAATTGAATTAATGTCAACATAACAAAAAAATATTTTTCAAAATATTTTTCACCAAATAATTTAATTAATTTAGTACAAATTTTATTGTTTTCTGTCATGTCATGCAACAACATCAACAACACCATACACACGTCATTAGTACTCATTAACGTACAAAAAACCCGGATGACCACAGTGCCCTCTATAATTTTCATTTTTAGTACTGAATAACGTACACTCCTTTGTCAGTAGTCCGGGATCATCCCGGGCAGCTGACACACTTGTCATGCATTCTGGTGAGTCATCGCGACGCCATCACGCTCAACATAGAGGGCGCTGCTCTCATCCGCTCCTTAGTACTTCATAAAGCAAAATATATTAACATATAAAAACCCACCCGAAACCCAAGCCCATCTGAGCCCAGCTTGCCCTCACAAATCCCATATGGGGCCCATATGAGTGTGTTGGC